>JAUJYV010001807.1:0-15358 GCA_033995625.1 Ophyiulus pilosus
ATTTTACATCAATTTCTATGGTAAAAATTGTTTCGCATAACGAGCAAGACTCCAGAACCAATTATGCTCGTTATGCGAGGTTCGTTCCACTGTATTTGAACTTCAGCATTTAGGAATTCATTGAAAGTCTGTAGATGGTCACCCACCTTTATGTGCAACCTATAATTCGTTTCAAAAAGTACGTCCAATCTCAAAAGGTTGACATCATCAGGATAATAAGACTTGGTGGATCTTTTCAAAAAGGCTTGAATTCCCGTGCCCGTTTTAGTGACGTTGACATAGGAATAGCCATCGTAGTTCTCTGGGTAGAAGCAGCCCGGTACACCCAGACCTTGATTCGAATCCGAGATCTTCCAACAGCATCCTCGGCTCTCGCAGGCCTTTTCGTTTGCCCCGGACTCAGGGTGACAGTCGAACTTGAAACTGTCCGCAACGAGGTCGCATTGTGCCGGGATGTCATCAACGTTCCCTTGGTTGCGGCTGGGATTTTTACTATTGGTTCGTGCCGTATCAGAGCCTGTGGCAGGGGAGTACAATTTTGCCGTTTTAGTATACTCATCTACACAGTTTAGGCTGCTTAGGACTTGAATAAACGCATCAACGTCGTCGTGAAAGGACCCATTCTGGAAATTCCTCTGAGACGGTGACGTTTCCAGAACCTCTTTCTTCAGGCGTTCAAGATCGTGCCAAATTGTTGTCTTTAAGCAAGTACAAGAGTCACATCGTTTGGCAAATATGGAAGAACGAGTAATTACTGTCAAAACACATAACACGATGATCAGGATCGCAGGAAAAATAATAAGAAACTTGAACAGATTCGCTCTTCTTCGTTGCGCATCAAGAGGGTGAGGACTCGCTATTTGGATAAGTGGCTGGTAATCAGATTTCTTTTCACCCAATCTTGTATCCATGTCGTCCACGATTGTATTTGCAGATGAGTTTTTAAAAGTGTTTAGTTTAGTAATAACATTGCTCTTATTCTGTTCATCCATCTTCAGACGCATCTTTTTCGTACTTTTGCGGGGGCGTTTATGGAGTGGGCGTGGCCTATCTTAGATGAGATCATATTCAGCCAATAGCAACCGCTTATAGCGTTACCATCCGGTCTGTCCACGTTTTGGTCGCTATTCGAAAGTAGAGTAGGGAAAGTTCAAAGCTCTGGAAATGTCTCGCCTGTTGTTGAGGAAAACGTTGGATTTATTCGAAGATGAAGATAAGAAAAGTATGTATTTATAATTTAGAACCCTCTTCGTTAAATCCTGTTCATCCGCTTTCTGTTTTGAACTCTTGATCGGCAGATAAACACGCGAGTATGAATATGGCGTTTACGCATGGCACGTGCACTTTGTTATTCTGAAATTTAATGCGTGACATTGACTCACACTTGACCACACATCTGGTTGAACCAGTGGATCAAACTACGTACATGTACTTTGCGTGCAACATGAAATAAACGTCGAGTAAATTTCAAAAAAGCGTGATGTAAATGTTGCTATAAGCCTATATAGCTTTCACAAATCTCAGATGCATGTCAGCTCATAGTCATGTTTTTTTATTTTGATAAATTCCAGAATAGAAAAATTCACGTGCCATTTCTAGGACAAATGCCCAAAATTACTAAAAAACTTATAACCTAGCCTAATCATAATTTAGCAACTCAGCTTTTCTGATAAGGGAATTTCTTTTGGGTTTGGGAAATCCTTTGGGTTTATGTCATCTGGATTCCCGATCCAACGTTTTATTAACCGTGCTGCAAAAACGTTTGACATTCCAGGAGATTCCAGGATTGCCATAGGCATTTTAATTATGTTGAATCAAAATTCCAACCTTTGGCTGCATATTTGTAAACTTTGACCTTCGATCAGCATTTGCTCTTATATGAAGCTTGTGCCACAGATGTGTCAACACAACAACATCTTGATCAGCGTGTTGCGTCTGTGAAGCTTCAATAAAACCAGGATCTGAATTATGGTACCGGTTCCATAATGCGTGGACTTTTCCAGTTATAAAGCTTCCCGCATACAGTGTAGTACCGAGTGTAGTGATATGTTGGATCTATCGGTACACGCTGCACGGCAATACACATATTACATCTGTCGGTCTATAAAAACTTTATAATTATCATACATTAAATTCTACGTTACATGTGTACATCTGTCTACTATATTGAACTTCATTGCTCTCGTTATGGGCGTTCAGGAGTCACCTGATTTTATTTTTAGAAATGATTTTAATGATACGATCGATTTTGCCACATGTAGTGCGAATCATATACCAGCTAGGCAAGTGATATTTTTGTAAAAATGTCTCTTAATTACTTTATATTTTATTGATGAACTTATTTAAAGAAGTATTTCTTTGTATCACCAGAGTTACGGCAAGATTGCACTTTAATTGAGGTCCACAAATTGTTTTTATTTCGCACAGAACAAAATGTCGGTTCCCAAAAAAGAAGCAAAGTAAAAAAACCAGACCCAAATGCTGAATTTAAGAAAAAGAAACACAGGAAAATGGAAAAGACGAAGACCAAGGATTCAATCCAAGATCTCCAAATGAAATGCGTGTTAGGTAAACGTAATATTTTATATTAAAAGTAGGTGCACCGCGAAACAGTATTGACAGCTTCCATTGTTTTTATCACTTAGACGAAGTCAAAAAAAGAAAAAATGCTGATTTAACCATAGATAATATAGCAATGCTGCAGAGTATAAGCAAGAAAAGCGCCATTGAATCTGCACCCATTGACAATGTAAGTAAAACAAGTTTAAATATGTAAGATTTTTGTTCTAAATATATAAAAAAACAGATTTTGTTCAAGATATGCATGCAGAAATTATTTAGTAACGTCATGCTTTAATCGTTATTTGCAGATATTGATGCATCAGAAAGGCCGATTAGCTAAAAACCTCCCAACCGTCATAAAGAAACAGCCGGAAGCGAAATCAGTGTTTTCAGAGGAAGATTTTGAAAAATTTGAAAAAGAATACTTTGTGAAGCTGTGATGCGTATAAAGAATTAGCACAGAATTCTGGTAAATACTTTTAAAATTTATTTAACGTAATACGCAAGATTCTTAACCGTCGCGTGAGTGAATGTACGAAGGAACATTTTTTTGTTTAAAAGTTTTTATTTAAACATAAGGTCATTTACATCATTTTTCAAAACTCAACTACTTGTTAATGTCTCATTGAATTTCAATGTGATCTGGCGAATGAAAGGCGAAGCTTGCTTACGAAATGAAACTCGCTCCATTAATTAATTAAGTCTAGGGCTAGATTAAAAACGTTTTACAAATTGCGCCAAGACCAGAACAGGTTTGGCAAATACCAGTCGAATGAACAACATCACGTATGCAGCTTTTGCACCTCAAATATTTATTTCGATGAAAAAATAATCTTTTTATTGGAATTCCACCCTAAACTGCCTGACAATTCCAGTCTTGAAATTTAAATGCTAAAGTAATGAAGCATCCCTTGATTAAGCAGAGTTATCCTCACATCGAGCAAATGGGCGGCTTTCCACCTCCCGTGCTGCCAGGCAGGTCTTCTTCTTGAATTCCAGAACACTAGAAAACGTAGCACTTTGTAACGAGACTCGGTTTTAAAGGCAATTCGTCAAATTGAATGAAACTGAAATGCACCTTTTGAACATATTGGGGATTAACCATAATTTCTTCATCCATCTTTCTTAACTTCTCGTCCAATTGAATACATTTCTTCATCTGAGAAAAAATGTGCAATTTTAGAAGATTTGCACGGAAAACCCGATTACAAATTCACAAGTTTGCGTGCTACCTCTTCGTCTAAGCGCTTCAGCATGTCTGGATCGTTATATTTTTCCGGATTGTCATGAAAAATGACCATGCCGTCTTTTTGATTGATGGTTGCATAGATTTCACGATCTTCTATCTATTGAGAGAAATCAAAAACCTCCTTAAAATTTGAAAATAAAGAAAAATACGAGGCATTCGTCGTGGCAGAATATGCAAATTTGTACCATATGAAGGATATATTGTTCTGCTTCTTGAGGGCTGCTAAGCTGCACTCGGTTTGCCATATCCGCCAGAGACAAGGTCATGAAAGTCTTGACGTAAAATGAAACAAAAATTATATACAGTGGAACCTCGCATAACGAGCATAATTGGTTCCGGAGTCTTGCTCGTTATGCGAAACACTCGTTAAGCGAAACAATTTTTGCCATAGAAATTGATGTAAAATACGATAATGCATTCAATGCCGAAAAAAAATACTCAAAAATTGAAATTTTCAAAAAATACTCAAAAAAACCCCCCGTTATGTGTAACATTTAGTCAAAGAAAAATACATATAAATTGTTAAGGAGCGTTAACGAGTTCTAAACAGACTGAAGTAGCAATGGCACGAAAAGTTCCATCGCACAATTCGGGGATTCCCCTAGCCACGTCACTCGTTATGTGAAACAAACGCTCGTTAAGCGAGTCATTTTTAAAAAATTTATATTGCTCGTTGTGCGAATCACTCGTTATGCGAGGTGCTCGTTAAGCGAGGTTCCACTGTACGTGGGAGTGACAAATCTTGAAGTTAACGGGACATTGGAGTTCTAATCGTACCTTTGTTAGCCTTTGGATGTTTTTCTTGTATAACGATGCGATACATTGCTTGACTAATCCCATATTGTTATCCTGAAAAATAGAAATCGACGCTTGGCTAAGACTGGTTTGGTTCGACTCGTTATCCCGGTTAGCTTATATTATGTTGCCTACCCTTATAAATGCATCGTGGTTTTTATTGATGACTACTTGGAATTCGTCAGGATTATTCGTGTTATAAGCAGTTACGAGATCGTGATATGCTTGGCTGAGAGGCTTGAAAAAAATAATGTCCATTTAAACACTGTGCCAGTTTAACGCTTCGAGGATGAATATTGACAGACTACCTTAATAAACCTTCCAACGACTTGCGAGGTGTATTTAGGAAGATTCAAAACCTGCAACGACACCAGATTTGCAATTACTCAAATGCCGCACTACAGTTGAAGCGCCGGATTTCAGATTTTACCTTTCCGTGCAGTATTAGGGAGACCATGATGTATTTCTTGTACGCTTCTAACATAATGTGGCTCACTGCCATGCTCGGTGTTGTTATGGCGACCTCGTAAAAGTACAGCGCTCGATCGTAGTTCTTCAACGCCGTGTAGATCATGCCGCCGTAATAATAATATAATAAGAAATGTTTTGCATCGTAATGACCACCCTGAAAACAAACAAACCACTCGATATTTAGTACGTGTTAACCGAAAATTATATTGCACGGTTTCCAATTGTCGTTACAAAAACTTACTTCTTTGCTAATATCAGTGACATCTAAATTGAGAAATTCCAAGGCAGGTTTTAAACTTTTAGCCAACAGGCATAACTAAAAAAAAAGGAAAGCTTTTATAACGTATTTTGTCTTCTACTTTCCTCGCGTTAATATCATTGAGAATACACATTTTCAGACCTGACAGAGATCAGCATGGATTGATGTTAGTTGGGAAGGGAATAACTGGATTTTCCGAATGGCGTGGCATAGAAGGTCGATACCACAAATAGGCTATTGCAAACGTGAAAAGTACGGATATTTAACACCGTGTCTATAAAAAAGTACTTGTAGTAGCAACATTAAGAGGGCGGCATGACTTTACCTGCTTCTTTTCAATCAAACTTTGTGCAAATAAATGACATAACTTAGCATCTGCACAAACATAAAACAGCAAAATTAATACCAGTCACCATCGTGATTATTTTGTCTACTAATGCGGGACTTACACGTGTCAGTAGCAAATCGTACTTGTTCGCCGTTGCACCCTATTATGAATTCTTGAAACTGAGCATGTAAAGGTTCATAATCGGTGATGTTTGATATACTAAACTTGACGCATCTGAAAAAGTGATTAATAGAAAGATTAGATGCTCGTATATAAACTTGTAGCTTTTGGAAAGTACTGCAATTGGGAATAACAAAGGCGATCTTACAATACAGTCATAATGCCTAATGAATGGTGTTGTAAATCGAATGTAGCCAAGACGTTGGGCAAATGTTGAGCGTTTCTAGTTAATACATCAGCACTTTTGTTTAGGTAATCACATAGTTGAGTAAAATTACCTGCGTACAAAACAGTGAGAAAATGTTATTAATAGCCCTAGGCACAATGTGAGCCAGAAAACAATCGCCTATAGCGCAGTGCACGTAAAATATCCGCACAATTTTTACTTTTCAACAAATATGTTGAACTGAATAATGGCCGTGTATTTATACGTTTATTTAGAACAGAAAGAAAACATTAGACTAGCCTAGGTCTACAAAACAGCAGGTAGAGCACACTGCATTGGAAGCAATTGTTCACCCATGCCAAATTGAAAAAAAATGATTGTTTAATTTTTCGCCAATCTCCTGTTTCCAATTGTATCTGAGAGAATCGTGAGGTTTTCCAACACCCTACAAGTGTTTAATTTGAACGATTTTTTCGCATATGTGCACGCTTTCCAAGCTGTCAACTTTGACACAGGATGGATAGGCCTAACTCGCAGCATGCTGCCTAGCCCAACAAAACCATTTTCAGATGCAAACAGAATAAATAATCGATAGATTCACACTCTAAACGAGGTTCGTTCAACGTTTTACAAATATTTTCTCAAACGTTTCGTACCTTGAGACGATAAAGCCCTCACACTATTCACAAACTGTTCTAAAGCAGACGCCATTTGTGAGCCTGGCCTCTTGTAACAGGATGTGGAAATTCGCGCGAGTGAGCCCACTTCCGGTAACTTTTTGATTCGTTTTGCAGGCGGCTGCTTGGCTTGGATCTCCTCGCAAAAATGGAGAAGTAGGTGAACGATTTTTTCGTTTTATTTCTGTGAATTATTAAACCTCGATCCGTAAGTGTGGACATTCCAAAATGCCAAATTAAGATGCTGATGTTTTATTTAATGACATGGTTTGTACTTGTCTCTATTTTATGGAATCAAATTCTGCACCCAAATAGAGCTACGTGAAAGAGGCATTCTTCTGTTAAAAAAAGATTGGAACGTAATCTGCGGGGATCTTTTTTATCTGTTGAATCACTAGCTGTGATAAGCATTGCTATCTATACCTTCTTGTCAATTAACTTGACTTCCATCGTATTTTGAAACCATTCCCATGAAGTACGATTCATCAGAAACTGAATTGCTGCTTGCCTTGGCAAAACTGCCCTTGCCGCCAATTTTCAAAGTTTCTCGAGACAAAATATATTGCGGTTTATCCATAATAATGACTTTATTATGATGAATTATAGTTTTGCAGGAAGCACAAAATGGTTAGCTACTTTATGCATGAAGAGTACATAGTATAATTTGGGTTGTACTGAAGCTGCAGTGATATTATGTTGTAGAGTGACTCTGGCACACGTTAATTAGTTGTCTTTGAGCCTCTAAACTTGAACCAATCAATCATTGTGGCACACGTGTTTGCTTTATCCCTTTCTGTTCACTCACACTCGTTAATGTCACGTGACACTACCCTGCCATGACAAATAGATTTTTGTAGCCTTGATCTTATTTGAGAATGCATCTAAGGCTATTGAGGTCCACCATAACCTATCTAAAGTTATTGGGGACCTAAATATCAGTGGGCTGATGCCGGTGGTCGAGTTGGTTTACGCAATTGTCTCTCGATCCTAAAAGATGCGGTAATATTTTTAATGGGTGAAATTCCCTTAAACCCCTCTTGTGGGGGTGGAAGTTCCCCTCGTAGGCATAATTCCCAAGTAGGTGTTGGAGGCTCATACCCTGGTGTTGGCATTTAGCCCTCGTTTTGATGAAATAAGTCTACGTTAATAATCAACAAGCAAAACAAAGATTAGTGGGAGAATTTGCATACGCATGCACGGCAGAGAAACGGTTTCTCAATACAGTCGATTCCGCTTAATCTGGACACATCCGGCGGAGGCGTTTTGCCCCGATTAGGCGGCTGCCCAGAATATGCGAAGTTAAAAAATATATACTGTCCGGATTTGTTCTTGGCAATTTGGCCCTAATAAATGGCTGCCCAGATTAACCAGTGTCCAGATAAAGCGGAATCGACTGTATACGTATAAGGGATTCCGTCATATCATAGAAAATATAAATGGGTTCTCGGCCTGAATTTAATTATGGAAACGCTGTATAATTACACTTTCGGAATTATTAACATATTCCAGCAACTCTTCCTACTCCTCCCGAGCAGAGTACTCTTTTTATTCGTAATATTTACATTATCTCGTGTCTCTTGTTCCAAAGCTTGGCGTTGTTAAATAAAATTTGCTAACAACAATAGATATTACCTATTGAAAAGCCAATCTAAACTTTGCGTGCATCATTTGAGCAGAGAGAGAGAGCTCGATGACCACAAAGGTATTATTAAGCAACAACAACAACAAAAGAAACCCTTTGGAAATAATTTTATTATTATGATAAATGACTTTCATGCCAATTAGCTGTACATTTCGAGAACGCTTATCCTTTAATTAATATCAATTGAGATAAAATTCAGTGTATATGCATATTAATATCACATGACCCAAACAAACTACTTGATGTCATAAGTTGAAAGTAAACAGGTTTGATGGTAGCAAATGCCTAGGGCATTGAAACGCCTTAATTTGTACCTGAATTATTGCTAGTAGCGTATGTGCTACATGCAAAACCCAAAAGGCATGCACAGAATTTTGACAATTCTGGCAGTCTACAGATGGCGCTGTTTGGTATCAGGAAATAAATGCATTTACAGGCGATAAACATAACATCTATAGTCAAAGGTGTAATAAATCGCTGGACGGTGGCGCCATCTGTGTCCCACACGGGCCCAACGCAGCACCAATTAATGTTTTAATGAGACAAAAGTATTTCTAAAAATATTTAAAGTTATCTTGTCAGTCTTTGTTGAAACCGGGAAAGATTTTCCTTACAGAGCCCCAACATCACATTAATTTAACGTGCTGTTTTCATAAGACTGGAGGACTTAAGATTGTTATGATTGTACAAATCGCTAGACATCTGCTCCTGGCTAAACGCCTCATAGATGTTTGCTCCCAGGGTCTTTTGGGCCTCCGAAAACAGCAGTTGGACCGCCAACTGCTCAGCTCTATCTCGGAACAGGATGCGTATCAAACCACAATATATGGGAATGATCTTTGCTAAGGGAATCGTGATTTCGTTAAGATTCACAAAACCGTCTTTCTGGATCTTTTCATCGCTGACGAAATTGTAGGCGATGGCGTCGACCACGTATGCAAATCCAGAATCCAGCGTCGTGGAGAGGACGTTTTTGCAGTCGTCGCTTTCGAACAAGTCCCTGGTCTCGTTTAACAACCTTGCATATGTGCGCTCGTCTTGACTGTGCTTGCCATTGTCGTCTAGGGGATCTTCGTCGGGGAGGACAAACGAAAACACGTTCAAGTTCTCATTGTCGAGGGAGGTTTCCAGCTCCGTTCGAATCTCGGTCAAGATGCCCTGAATGCCGGAAATGGAGAGCTTCTCGGTCAACGGTATCTTCTCCACACAATGCAAAGTTGCATCCCACACGAACTGAAACAGTTTCTCGCAACCGGGACCCATGAACTGCTCGATCAGCGTCAAATACTTTTGTTGGACTTTGGTGGGCGCATGCACTTTGGGGCTGCAGCTGGCAGCGCCCTCTACGTCAGTGGAGGATGGTGATGCATCCAAAAACATGTAGCCGCCTATGATGTTCAGCTGCACGTTCAGGATGGTGACCAAAAGGCAACAGCTATAAGTCCCGGCCACGACACGGGCGATCGACATGCATTTTAAGTTCTCCCAGAGTTCGAGCTTGTTGGGAGGCCTTGCTTCCAGGCTTTCCTTTACTTCCTCGCAATTGGCCAACGCAACAAGGCGATCGTGCAAGTTGGACATCAAGCCGATGGCAGTCCCCTTACACGTTTTCTGCGTGCTTTCAAAATGCTGCTCCTTCTTTAGGCGATCGAAGCAGTCTGACATTTCGTTTTCTTCCCACTCGCGAATCTTTCGCTGAGAGTACCGCTTGAGCAGTACGAGGCCGCCGATGACAGCTCCGGCAAAGTAGAATTTACGCCTGTGGCGCTTGACGAATGACCAAATCTTTTGGGCAAACGCCATTTCTTATGCAATCCTTGTACTTTGACGATGAAAACTGAAATTGTAAAACCACATGTTATAAACATCAGTTAAACTTTGTTTGACCTATAACGGCGATGCGAAACAACAGTTAAACTTAAGTAATAGTTAGCGTTAATGTAAATTTGATTTGCTCTTATGTTTACGCAATCCGATAAGTTTCTTAAACCTTGAAAACTGAAAATCAAAACTGAATAACAATCATACTCAAAGGTTATGACACTGCCATTTTTAACTTATCGATGCATGTACTGTGCTGCAATCGTCATATACGCAGTCGTGCACAACTGTCGTGATTAAAGTAATTAAAACTAAACAAAATAAGCAACACCTGGAGCAAGTGTTCACAAGTGCAATCGCAGGTGTCCTATCATTGAATCAGCTATCCCTGAATTATGGAATGATAGAAATATAGTCCCATATATACGGGACGAATGGCAACTCTAGCTATACAGTATATCGACAGGGAAATTCTGTGCAAGGAAAGATAAGGTGCTTTAGTAGAGAAGAAGGGACATAGTGGGAACTGAAAATAGCACAGAATATCCTTCCCAGACGGGTTTTGAACCCTGATATGTCGATTGCTACGCAGATTGTGTGTAGCCTGGAAACAACTTTGGAAAATCACACACAGTTCACATAGGATGTGGATAGCCGACAATGGGCCTGCTAAGGGATTAACAGATAGCGTAACCATAATTCGTGTTCCAAGTATCAAGGCAAGCTAGTGTAGTGTGTGAAAAAGCTGTATATTAATGAGTAACCATTCGGATTTTTGCACACTTTGCAAATTTTCTAAGCTGAGCCATATTCTCATTTTGATATATTGCATCCTATGACGAAGGCTATAAATACGACAAACATAACATTGTTGTTGACTGTTTACTACTTGCTTGTCCCAAATACGACGACCCTTGATACCCATGCACGGCAACCAAGAATGACGAATTTCTAGAAACAGAACTCATATTAATACCTTTATTCTTCAAGATCTGAAGTGGCGCTTAGTTCAGACTTCTTTTCAAATCGATTGACGATAAAGTTGGTAACATCGATGAACCTTTCCACGCAATTTCCCAAGCAGTTTTCTGAATTTTTGTCCAAACGTGTGCTAGGCTTATCGACACAAGTTTCCCAGCAATGGTCGGTTAATTCATGCACCAAATGATGAAATCGTGCCTGGTTTTCAACTTCGTGCATGTAATCGAACTCGCGTCTGTTTGTCATACTCTCGAATATTACAATTAATGAGGAAATGCAGTGATGTTACGAAGATATTGCAAATATAATACTTATTCTCAACCCCAAAATGATACGCAAAAAATTAAGCTGTGCACGTATGGTTCTGTTGCTCAATTTCGAATTGCACGTGGGTTCGGACTTGAGCGTGTGATATTTGCACGTGTGCCTAGGTTAATGGTATGAAGATTAAACTGTTGTTCCCGAGTCGTGAGAATTTCGAATGTTGAAATGTTGAGTTTTTGGTAAGTGTACGCATTTGATTAGCAATTATTAAATCATTTTCGGTATTGAGCTCTGTTGTAAAATGTTTTCCTTTCAATTCCTAATATGTTTAGAATAATTAGGTAAAATGCCTAAAGATATAACGGAACCGCCTTATAAACATAATGAGACGTTGTTTACAACAAATTCTGGACCCATGCACTTTCATATGCGGCCATGTAATGAACGTCGGAAACTCAAAGGTTTGATAGAGGTGAGATAAGCGGCGAAGAAGTTATTGGGTTAAAAATTTGCTATATTGACAAAGTATAAGTAATGTAGCTACTTCCTATAATGTGCGGTGTCCTATAATGTGTGCCACGAAAGTTTAGGGAAAAATTTATCTTCTGTGTGCTTGTTGTATATGGTACATTAGGAATGTTTCTCTAGAGCTGTTCAATGTAATCTTCAATGTTCTTAATTGAGAAAATAATAGATAACCTTTTCTTCAAAAATCTATGTTGTGCCATGACAATTTTGGCGTTTTGTTCAGTGTGCCTTGGGAATTTTGGCGCCATCTTGGGTATTGTCAAAATAATGACATTTTGCGAACCAAAAACTGAAAATTGACATTGTAGTTTTTTTAAATAAATGTGCACTGCATATATACTGCTAACTTGCGTCCGGAAAATGATTAACGCCTTTATCAGAAAACAATTTTAAGTATTCCAGTGGTATTCAAACTGGGTTCAGCAACGTTTTAATAAATATTTGGAATTGGTTTTTTTTATTGGTATATCGTGTAATATGTATTCATTGATGTAAAATCTGAATGTATCATTTTATCAATCACATTCTCAATTCATTCACAAATCTCATAAATTTCCCTGTCGAAATCCCTGCAGAGAGTGGCTTATGGCCCAAACGGTTGTACGGCAGCTCTGTACTTTAGCATTCACTTCTTGTGTTGCATAGTGTTATTCGATGCAATTTCGGTTTATAATCACTCATATATTTATATCACTCATGGTAGCCTTGAAAATCAAGAAAGGCTGGAAATGTACATCTCCAAAAATCCGGGAATTATTCTTTAAATTTGTATTAAACAACAATTTATACTGGAATTTCTTGTTGGGTGTTAAAAATTAGAAACACTATAAATAAACCAAATTGAATATAGTTAACTATAAACTATCAATTTTGATTAAAATTAAATTTAAAATGGGTTCCAGGGTGTAAATTTGAAGAGACCATTGATCAAGTCTTTAAAAAATTGCACTGAAACCATGCTGGAAAAAACTGGCATGGTAGTTTCCCAAATTTAGCAGCCTCTTAACAAGTCATGTCAGGTGCTGGCTTTCATGAGTCCAAAACACATAATTTTGTTGTAGGTGGATGAAATATGTATAAATTATTTGCTTGTAAATTTCCGGAACTCAAAATGATATTTTCAAATCTGCAACTTTAATCATGCGATATTTTATCTAGTATTGTAATAACAAGTAGGCCGAACTAAGTACACTGCTGACTCGATATAACATAGCCACTCATAAAACGCAGTTAATGATTAGCGTTATGTGTGTTTGTACATGTCACATGTCAACACTACCTTCTTTTGCATGTATCGAAAATGCATCATCTTGTATTATGTAATGCATATTGCAAATTTATGTTGAAATTAGAAATGGTTTTGTTTTTCATAGCATGGTGGAGGGATTCTGGATGGAAGAGACTCGCCTGATTGCATTCGGTAAGTGTGGTTTTGATCTCTTTGATTTTTCTAACTTTGTAAAGCTTTTTTTATTGCCTTGGATCTTGAACCACCAGTTTTTTGTTTTTTTTATTTTAGACTAGCTGCCGATGATTTTTTTATTGGTGATCAGGAAACAATTTCGACAGATTTTATCATTAGATCCGTGCTTGTGAATAAACCTCTTAAGACCGTCGATTTTGTGTTAAAAAAGTCTGTTAGGGGCAAGAAAAAAATGCTCTTTGACGATGAGGACGATTTTGATAAAGTTCCAGCAAAATCAGGAAGAATGTGAGTTTTTTTTAGCGGTTTTATGACATTCACTAAAAATTACATTATATACTTGATGGATAACATATTGTTTGGTGAATTGTTCTTTAGGTGGAATAAATTCACTCGGGGAGAAGACGAGGCAATGTTGAAATATATGGAAGATCATAAAAAAAGCACTGAGGCTGGTGGTTATGTTATTTACAAGGAGATGCTTCATAAAAAGGTGACCTAGAAATAAATAAAAAATCTAGAAATAAATCGATTACCCTTGTATGTTTGTTGCATTTGTCAAAAAAAAAAATTTGCAGATTGCAGTATTGATCGAAAACTGTTATTAATTTGAGAATTATTTTCATATTTTTGGTTTGCACAATTTATCGAAACATAAAGGGTGTCCTCAAAGTGTCTTTATAATATTTACTTACTTAAAAAAATAAAGGTGAAGAGACAACTTGTACTTTTTGTTGTGTGAAAAATATAAACTTAAGGTACTGTAAATTGAATACCGTGTTGAAGTACTTGATGCAATAAATGGTGCCCACGTGGATATGCTCTAAATACCATATTTTACGGACTATAAGACACACTTTTTTCTTCAAAAAATTGCCTCCAAAATTCAGTTGCGTCTTATACTCGTAAGGTTTTCAATGATGCAGACTATAAAAAATTACTTAAAAATTAGGGTGTGTCTTATAGTCCGTAGCGTCTCATAGTCCGTAAAATACGGTAATGTGAAAACCCTTTTAAGAATCCCTGTTCTATAAGTTCTACAATTCGTTCACAGGCTGACTTAGGTTTCAATGCCATTGGGGTGATTAAACAAAAAAGTAGACTACAAATATAAAATTATGATTTTCGATGTTAGTGCAAGAAAATGTAAATTTCCATCTCATTGAGGTGGAGGAAAATTCAATACGTCAAATTACATTTGTGGCCATGTACACCTTAAATTATATGTTTGTAATTTAAAAAAAACCATTTCAATGTAACTTGAGAACCAATAACAAAAATATAACACATTTGACTAAAGAAACCGAACAAACATGGCATTAAATTTTGTTAGAGCTGGGGATATAATCTGGGAATAGTGATACAAGTTGTTGCAAATATTGAATTTTAACTTCTAGGTTATAATTGGCCATACTGCTCAATCGATGAACAATCGCTTTCGTAAAACTATCATCAACAATTTGGACAATTACCCATCCATTTCTGAAAAGTTCAAAAAAGTGCTTCGTGAAACATATGGTATGTTTTGGTTGTGTCCATTACAAATACAATTTTGATTTATAAGCTCATTTTTGTTTTTCTTATTTTCTTTTTTAAGGTAAAACAGCCAATGGGAAGTCGACAAATGTTATCAGTAAAATAGATTCAGATACTTCTCAAAGCATACAGGATTCTGATGAAGATAATAACTTTGGCTTGCCACATATCTCTCTCACAAGAACAAAAACCTTGGACCGATTTGGCCCAAATGCAAAATCTAATAAAACATCTCTACAACATAATAAACCTTCAAAAGTGCCTAATAGCAAAAGGCCCATAGATGCTGAAAAAGATGATGCACCTTCTAAGAAGGTATCCCGAACAAGCTTAAACAAGAGCCAAGCTGCTGAAGAAGATGATGCACCTTCCAAGAGAATAACCCGAACAGGCTTAAACAAGAGCCAAGCTGCAGAAGAAGACGATGCCCCCTCCAAGAGAATAACCCGAACAGGCTTAGACAAGAGCCAAGCTGC
>JAUJYV010001808.1:0-15357 GCA_033995625.1 Ophyiulus pilosus
GAATATATTGGTCCTAGTATATCTTTTTGTGGAAATATCGCAATATGGTCATTTATGTTTTCGGACATTTATGGAAAAATCATATATGGGCATAAATATTTTTGGACATTTAGGGAAATATAATATGGAATATATTGGTCCTATATCTTTTTGTGAAAATTTCGTAATATGGTCATTTATGTTTTCGGACATTTATGGAAATATCGTAATTTGGGCTTAAATATTTTCGGATATTTATGGAAAAATCATATATGGGCAAAAATATTTTCAGATATTTACGGAAATGTCATATATGGGCATAAATATTTTCGGATATTTATGGAAATATAATATGGAATATATTGGTCCTAGTACATCTTTTTGTGGAAAAATCGCAATATGGTCATTTATGTTTTCGGACATTTATGGAAATGTCGTAATTTGGGCTTAAATATTTTTGGACATTTATGGAAAAATTATATATGGGATTAAATATTTTTGGACATTTAGGGTAATATAATATGGAATATATTGGTCCTATATCTTTCTGTGGAAATATCGTAATATGGGCATGTATGTTTTCGGACATTTATGGAAATATCGTAATTTGGGCTTAAATATTTTCGGACATTTATGAAAATATCATATATGGGCTTAAATATTTTCGGACATTTATGGAAAAATCATATATGGACATAAATATTTTTGGACATTTAGGGAAACATGTAATATGGAATATATTGGTCCTATATCTTTTTGTGGAAATATCGTAATATGGGCATGTATGTTTTCAGACATTTATGGAAATATCATTTACGACCGTCCATGTTTGCAGTCATTTATGAAAATATCATATTTGGGCATAAATATTTTCGGACATTTTTAGAAATATCGCGTATATGGTCATTTATGTTTTCAGACATTTATGGAAATATCATCACATCACATATGGGCATAACTATTTTCGGACGTTTATGGAAATATCATTTATGACCATATATATGTTTACAGTCGTTTATGAAAATATCATATATGGTCATAAATGTTTTAGGACATTTATGGAAATATAACATAGAATATATTGGTCCTATACCTTTGGGTACCCGGGATTGATACGTGCTAGTGGATAATAGAGAGTTTGAGCCAGCCAACGTTAACGAAACGATAACGATAACGAGAAACATATTTGGCGGCCCGGAATGGCATTGGAATGCCATGCTTCGCATAGGGTAGTCCTTGACATTCCAGGCCGCCAGCACTTTTTCTCGTTGTCGTTATCATTTCGTTAACGTTGGCTGGCTCAAACTCTCTATTGGATCAGTAATGGATACGTCAGCGTGGTTCAACATGAATAACCCCCACCCCCATACATACATAAGTTATGGTCAAGTCATATTTGAAATTAGCCATATACATATGTCCATACAAGGCCCATATTTGTTTTTTTCCACCAGGGTACTAACACTGGAGTGTTGTCATTTGTTATCTCGAGATTTTGACATCAGTAAAAAAGCGTGTATTATTACCACCTTTCGAAGACAACGTCTCTATATGATCATGAAGGCTTCAAAAAGTGGCACAAGTTTTATCACAACCAAGAATTAATGAAGGGAAAGCAGGGAGTAATTAAGCGGATAAAATTCCCGAGGGTTATTTAATAATATATCCCTCCTAATTAATCGCTATTTTATAAATTGCCATAAAGATGCTAAGCATTGGAAGCACTGGGAGGAAAAACTGCAGTAGGGCCTCTATATACGTATATATGCAGTGGCGGCTCGTGTATAGGCACTGTGAAACTGCAGCACCCCCTATTTCCACTTCATATTACCGATAAAATTTAATATAATGAGTCCTTTTTTCTTTAATTCTTTAAACTTGTACTATATATAACTAGTAGCCATCCCCCAGTTTATACAAGAATCTTTGTATGGAACTGCGCGCTTCACAGTTCCAGCGGCGTGGAGTTTGACTGTTGTGCGCATGCGCACATAGGAAGCTGCACGGGAGGCTGCGTGGGAGGGAGAGCACTGTCGCTCCCACAGTGCCGACCATTTGACTGTTGCACACAATTTCTTCATGGAATTCATTTCTCTCTCGATTGTTCCGCTACATTAAGGTTAAATTAAACTTGTTTCAGTAGAGAGTTTGAGCCATCCAACGTTAACGAGAAACAGCGCGAGAAGCCCGGAATGTCATTGGAATGCCATGCTTCGCATAGGGTAGTCCTTGACATTACGGAGCGTCAGCGATGTTTCTCGTTGTCGTTACCGTTATCGTTTCGTTAACGTTGGACGGCTCAAACTCTCTATTAATTTAATTTCAATAACTTCTGCTCGAGTTATTCATCACCTAGATATATGTTGAATTTCAGGTCTAACCATGTTTAAAATAAGTCATTTATGTCCACGCATTGTCCATCTTTGATGGGGTTTTTTTTTCTATATAACTAACAGGTAAGTATTTTAAGTTTTTTAAGATGTTGTAGTATGCAAGTACACGAATTCAACCGACACGAAAAAAAAATCCTATTTTCAAACGCGCGTAGCCATTAAGTTCCAGCAATTTGAACAAGAAATACGATTATGTATAAATCAGCGTAAAATAGTGCAGGTGAAGGCGCCCAACGTTAACATAATGGCCCTAATATAGAATAATCTGCTCTTTCAGCCTGCAAAACCCTCATTTTTCATCCTTTGGATATTTATTCCCCGCCAACAGATTACCGAGGTTTTTTGAGATTGGAGAAAATTTCACAGACCTCAAATAGCAACTTTTCATTTCGGCCTTTAACGCGATTCTATTGGTGGATTTAAGCGAGGGGCACAAAAGGCTTGGAGGGGGTAAATAAGCCATAAACGCCTCGGACGTTTTTCCACTAAGCATATCGCACCCTCGAGTGCACCTTTCGATCACCAATCTCGTTTGCCTAGGCATAACAGGTCCCAATTGCCCCTCTTATTTATCACCTTTTCCAAAAAGCCTATTGCCCATTTGTAACGTGTTGGCGAAAACAGATTGACCCACCTTCGTGGAAAATGCACGTTTTGTCCGAGAGAAAAAAATGCACTTTTCCGAGTTTTGAGGACGGCCATATGGCGGACAAAAGTGATGGAGAATCAATATGATTGCTGCAAAATGCATTCAAACGTGAGAACGTGTGCGAATAATGAAAAAAAGGGGTTTACGACACGTGTACTTTTTCCCTTCTTAAAAATACTTATTTTTTTGGTCTACTGATTGGCAACTGACACATATGGCTCATACATGGACATATATTTCCATGTATGGTTCATCGGTTACTAATCAGTGGCGATATGTCGCTTTTACATGGCTTAGAATTGCTAATAGATGAATAATCAGTTGCTAACTTAAGGTACAAATCGCCCATCATTTGTCATATGTATATGGCGATGTGGCCCATGAAAGGCCAAATATGGCTCATCAAGAGTCAAGTATGGCCCATACGTGGCTATATATGGCCCATCAATGGCCAAATATGACTCATCAAGAGTCATGTATGGCTCATGCATGGCTATACATGGCCCATCAATGACCAAATATGACTCATCAATAGTCATGTATGGCCCATATGTATGTGGCTATATATGACCCATCAAAAGCCAAATATGACCCATACATGACAGTATATGGCCTATCAAAGGCCAAGTATGGCTCATCAAGAGTCAAGAATTGCCCATACATATATGGCCCATCAAAGGAGAAATATGGCCCATACATGGTTGTATATGGTCCATCAAAGGCCAAATATGGCTCATCTAGAGTTAATTATGGTCCATACATGGCTGTATATGGCCCATCAATGATTAATATGGTCCATACATGGCTGTATGTGGTCCATCAAAGGCCAAATATGGCTCATCAAGAGTAAAGTATGGCCCATACATGGCTATATATGGCCCATCAAAGGTCAAATATGGCTCATCAAGAGTCAATTATGGCCCATGCATGGCTACATATGACTCATCAATGGTTAAATATGGTCCACGCATGTCCATATATAACTTTTCCACCTGGATAAGCTGCAGTTTTTCAATCAAATTATACAAATTTCACCATAAAACATGTTTATTACTAATTTTTTAATAGAAAAGGGCGTTTCACGTACGTCATACTGTTTTAGAAACATACATTAAGTATGATCCATACGTTAATAAGTACTCTTTATAAATACATTATATTATAATTGCTCCTAATTAGTTCATTAGCAAATAATGAACCCTTAGCAGTTGAATAAATTGCATTATATACCTATTTCTTTATTATAATTACATTATTTTTTTGTGTAATATTCCACGGTTTTTGATGGTGATTTTTGCAACTATTTCCATTTTTTTCTTTTCTGAATGAGAAGATTGAATATTATACTTAGGAAATTGTTCGTGGAACAGTTAAATTGTTTCGTGCTTCCAGACATTAGACAAATTGAAAATTTTCTAAATTGGAAATATTAAATTACACCATTCCACTTAATTCCATTAGTTGAAAAAAGTGCCTACATCTCTTTTTATCGAATTTGTATTTTTTCTATCTCGTAAATGGCTAAAAATCCCTGAGTTTCACTTTCCAGTTGACTCTTGGATGTCTGTCAACACTAAAAGAGCGTCAATTGGGGTGTTGACGTCATGTGACACAATGAGACTCGTACCCACTTAGTGCCAATTGGATTCTTTCCGTGACTTACTCGCGAGGTAATCTAACCGAGATAAGAGTGAGCCTGATACGACTGCGATATATTATATTTTGCATAATTAATTTGCGAGGAGACATTGCCAGGGTTTTGTCGCGACCAAATTAAATTTAACTAATGGCAAAGTTATGAGCGGTAGACGTAAGCACGATAAATCAGACGGTTGCAAATGACGTGCACCTCCTACGCTGACATCACGTTTACATAATATGATAAGCCACACTTCTACGAGTTGACTTTTTGACTTAGGAATGCAAATGGGCCAGTTACGCTAAGTTTACTCCGTTTTAAATTAATTAACGACCAAATATTGCGTCTTATATAGTAATGCACTTAAATTTCCTTTACACGTGTGATTGAACTGCATCTACATCTTTAATTAAACTTGGCTGGTCCAGAAATAATCCTCGGAAATGGTGACGGATCCAAGAAGACTTCAATTAATGAGTCATGATATCTTATGATATCTAATGATAATTTATCATTAGAGAGTTTTATCTAGCCAACTTTAACAAAACGATAACGAGACACAAGAGTTGGCGACCCGGAGTGGCATTGGAATGCCATGCTTCGCATAGGGTAGTCCTTGACATTCCGGGCCGTTTCTCGTTGTCGTTATGTTTATCGTTTTGTTAACGTTGACAGGCTCAAACTCTCTATTATTTTATAGAGGACATTCACGTTTCCTATACAGTAGGTTTATACCTCCGAATCGGTTTACTGTTGTGAAGTTTATGTGCGTTGCAGTGAAGCTTGTGTGTATTGCAGTCAAGTATTAGTTGCAAGGGGAAGCAATTAGGGGTCAATCAAAAAGGACGTCCTCAAGAAGGTAAGGGGGAGTCTGATTACATGTGCACCATGTGGACAGGGGCTATTATGGACGTCCACTAATGAGGGTATTTTTCAGTTTTTGGTTTTCAGTTTAAGTTTTAAAGGAATTGGACACCAGGTGAAATGTGTCCCTAGTCCCAAATGTACTTTTAATTTTTAAAACCTCGGGAAAGTCGGGTATTATGCCTAAATTTGGGTTCAACACCGATTGTAAGCTTGAAGTTTCTTTCGAGGTCAGGAAATGCCGTGGAATTGGCAGCGAGATGGGTGCTTGAAAATCGATAGTGATGTGCCTTTGTGTTAGCCGACAAATTTTCTGGACACCCTACTTTTCAACAAAAAAAAAATAAAAATAATGTTGTTCAGCCAACGAATTGCCCCCAACTGCTAAAATGTCAGGGATGTAACATACATCGACATGTTAATCCAAAATAATCCTAAAAGCAAGAAACAAGTATACAGGAAATGCATTTTGCCCCATAGTGTATACAGGCTTCCCTGCAATACACAATCCCCCTCATAGGAATGGCTTCTGGACCACCCTGTATGGTGTTTATTTTTTTAATTGTCATATAAAATGGGTTTAATACTGCATACACAAAATCAATTCCGACATGAAATAAGCATATTTTACCAAAACAATACTAATGATACTTCAAACAATAACTGCTACTCCATATATCCAGGATTGGTAATTTTCTTAAACGAATAACAAACTCTGTGTGATTCTGTACAATGCAAAGGCATTTATATTTTTGGCTTTCCGCAAATTAACCAAATAAATGAATGCTCCATTGCTATCTTGTTCTAGTTCTCCATTTTCCTATTTTCCTTTGACCCGTATACGTTAGAAAATCGTCGCAGAATTTGCTTCCCTAAATAGTTTAATTGAGATGCATATATGGTAATTTCGTTTTATCTGCTTTTTGAGGATTGACCGATAAGTTCTCCGCAGTTTAGTACAGTTTTATTGTCTCTTTTATTTAAAAAAACATACGCTAGTAAAACGCATATATAGGAATAAAAAATGCAGTGTTTGAGGCACAAAAAAAAAATGTAACCGCATTGCTAAAGAAGACTTGACAATTTTCTTGTGTTTACAAGAGCGACAAAAATTTCATAATTTTTCATTTGAGTGACACTCATGGACTATAATAAGTGACACGATTTAGTGACACTGCAACTCGCATTGCGAAGAGCAATTTTCATAAAGCAAAACTCATCGTGCGTAAAATGCTTCGAGCATTTTTATCGGGATAAGATCATATTAAACGAGCAAAAACCAAAACTACACATACGACTTGAAGTCTAGAAGGTCTAATCTCGGATAAGGAAAGTACAAATTACGATGACAACAGTCAAACGACCGTTTGTAAGCCAATTTCGACGTCGTGAATTCCACTATGATAGAACAACAGAAATTCAACAGTGAATGTCTTCAAAAAATTAAATGGGTACAATAGCTACAAATATTATACTATGATGGACCAGAGATGTACATTATCTACCCGTCGATGAACCATATTGGAATTGGCTCATATTGTTCTACCTAGGTAATCACAAGTTATTTGACTGCAATACAGCTTTTTCCGGTATTGGACATTTACTGTTGTTGGGAATTACCCTAACATAGACAAAATACTCATCTTACCCGAACCGTGCACCTGATACAAATAACAAGTTCAGAATTTCATATAATTTTTGTTAATTTTACAGCAAATCAAAATTTAACACATCGAAATAACAGCACTAATGGCCAACAATGAAATCACAAATTATTCTACTCAAATTGTAGTTGTTTTTTCGTTTTTAAAACAAGAGAAAAGACAGCCAAACCTTCATTTTTTGGTACCTTCATTTGATTTCATTTCTATTCCATTTTTCTCATTTAATTATATTTTGAAATTCTAATCTTTGCATGCTCTGAAATTCTAATTTTTCCATGCTTTGAAATTCTATTTGTGCACGCTTTGAAATTCTATTTTTCAATGCTTTGAAATTCTGTTTTTCCATACTTTGAAATTCTATTTTTCCATACTTTGAAGTTCTATTTTTCCATACTTTGAAATTCTATTTTTCCATACTTTGAAATTCTATTTTTCAATGCTTTGAAATTCTGTTTTTCCATACTTTGAAATTCTATTTTTCCATACTTTGAAATTCTATTTTTCCATACTTTGAAATTCTATTTTTCCATACTTTGAAATTCTATTTTTCCATACTTTGAAATTCTATTTTTTCGTACTTTGAAATTCTTTTTTGCATACTTTGAAAATTCTATTATTTCATGCTATGAAATGCTATTTCTTTTAAAAATTGGTCTGTTCACTGCAAATTGCTTGAATTATTAGCAACTGTTAAGCGGATGAATGCCGTGGTTTAAATCTGCGCGACGTGTACGTACGTGATTTCATCACATAACTTGTCGGCAGGTAAGTTTTGAAACGCCCTCGCGCAGGTTTTCATGCAGTGGCTGCATTTAATGCACGCACAATTGCACTTTTGTTTCGCATTATGACTGTTGAATATCACGAGTGTAGCGTGAATGCGAGCCCTCCGTGAAATATATAAAATATGATGAGCATCGCACGACTAAATACCGCTTTGTTTGCATATTTGCAACCAACCGAACTCGCGGCGATTCCGCTCTGCTAACGTCTCCTTTTACCAAATTTCAACTATAGGGAAGGATTTCAATGGTTTATCGTCGTATCTGGCTTAATTCGTTGAGCTCTACACGCTCTGTCTCGCCATCACATTTGAATTAAGTTAACTAAAATATAATTTAATAACCAGATGCAGTGGCGATAGCGTTTTGTATACTGCTCCTAACAGCTAGTCTTCATGCCCATTAAATTGGAGCGTGGTGATGAAGAGAATTTTGCAAGGGCGTTTGGGCAACATATGTACTCATTATGGACCTAACGACGGGTTAGTGCAAAAGTCAGCCATTCGTACCAATTAGGGCTGCCATATTTTCAACATTATCAAAAACAACGTCCACCTTATTTGACGCTAGTAATTAACTTAAGAGATGAAAAAGATATTATATGGTGATGCTTACTATATTAGGGCTTAAGGTGAATTTATACGGTTCATATCTGGATTACTAGCTAAGAACTTGATAAAATACAGTCTGAAAAGTAAAATTCACTATGACAAGTGTTTTTAACCTTTTGTTCAGTCTGTTTGAAATGAATTGAGAGGCGATTTGTGCATTTTTGATACCCAGGGTGAAATAACTGTATATTGACATGTATGGGCCTTATGTATAGGTCCTATTTAGCACCTGATGAACCATACATAGCTACGTATGGGCCATATTTCGCCAATGATGGTCCACATGCATGGGGCATACTTAACCATTTAAGGACCAAATTAGGCAGTGATGGTCCATATTTGAAATACAGAATATGGGCCACAAAAACGTACAATAGAGAGATTGAGCCAGCCAACGCCATAACGTTAACCTTAACGTTAGACGGGGGAAGGGAGTAACCACGCATGCGCTATCATGACGTTCAGTTAGTTCATTGGGTAGTTCTGTCTGTGGCTCCTCCCTTCCCGCCTCTAACGTTAAGGTTAACGTTAAGGGGTTGGCTGGCTCAATCTCTCTACTGGTCCACATACGAGGGAAATACAACTTTCAAATACAATAGACTGCACTTAAAACTCCGAACCATATTGGTCACTACGGAAACAAGAATTACTGAGATGTTTTGAGAGTAGACTAGTAGCAAAACATTCTTCTCATTGTGGTCTGCTTTTTTTTTTTTTGGTCCCTTATACAGAAGTCATTTTTTTGAACTTATAACAGATGACTACATATGGATTATTACGGTTGTGACTTCAGGGTGATTTATGCGCCAGTGTTCTTTTGACAAACAACAAAGATATATCGTGTTTGGTGGCAACCTAAACCCAAGTTGGGCCTGGCATTTTAGGAATATCTCTGGTCTATTTACATCGGGCTGAAATAGGAAATGTAGCGTTGATCCGGATGATTGATAATCTTCCGCGGAGCCGTTAAATAAATATTTTACAATGCAGAATATTGCCATGTAAATTAGAAAATTTGTCAAAAAGAAAACTTGCCACGTACGTACATGTGTAGCAGTTAAGTGGGAGACATATACATATTTCTTCGGGTACAATTTCGATTTTATCGAATTGTACGTATAATATAAATATTTTATATATTTTACGGTGATGTATTCTTATGCTGTCCCGGGTGGAAAAATCATATATAGACTAAGTAATGACACATATGACTTTCTCTATTTATGGCTTGACAAGAACTTGGACACATCTGGACAAATACGACCATATAAGTACATGTATGGTCATCTAATATGCATGCACGTACGGTCATCTATGTGCAAGCATGTATGGTCATCTAATATGCATGCACGTACGGTCATCTATGTGCAAGCATGTATGGTCATCTATGTGCATGCATGTATGGTCATTTATGTGCAAACATGTATGGTCATCTATGTGCATGCACGTATGGTCATCTATATGCAAGCATGTATGGTCATCTGTGTGCATGCATGTATGGCCATCTATGTGCAAGCATGGTCATCTATGTGGAAACATGTATGGTCATCTATGTGCAAGCATGGTCATCTGTGTGCATGCATGTATGGTCATCTATGTGCAAGCATGGTCATCTATGTTCAGGCATGTATGGTCATCTATGTGGAAACATGTGTGGTCATCTGTGTGCATGCATGTATGGTCATCTATGTGCAAGCATGGTCATCTGTGTGCAAACATGTATGGTCATCTATAGATATGTGCAAGCATGGTCATCTATGTGCAGGCATGTATGGTCATCTATGAGCATGCATGGTCATCTATGTGCCAGCATTGACGGTCATCTATGAGCATGCATGGTCATCTATGTGCCAGCATTGACGGTCATCTAGTATGTGCATGCATGTATATGGTCCGCACTTGTCCGTATATAACTTTTCCACCCGGGATATGCATCTCCATGTACATTTACTTGCTCGATTATTTAAAAATTTAACTACAATCATCCCTGTGCACAAACAGTCTATTCATACTCTACATAACCATTCTCTAATCAGCCGTTTTAAATATATATGTATACATACAGTGTATATGGCTCGCTCATTTCCCAATTTTTCTAGTTTATACTAGCTGTTTTCTACATCAACTCCCTGCAATGTCATCAATTAAAAATCTAAACTCGTAGTGTTCAACAAACCAGAAATCTCTGACAGGACATTAATCAACTTTTGCAATTTGAAAGTCGTGCCAACAATTCTTAAGCTTCTGAAAATCAACGTTTTAAGCCTTTGGCAAAAAGACGATTGGTCAAGTCGTTTGTAAGAAGGCAAAACTACAAAAAAATACATCTCGAAAGGTCTTGGGATCACTGTTGCATTTATTTTTTATATATGAAATAAGGGCATCAGAAACTACAGAGGACTTTTACAAAAGTAATCCAATCATCAGAACATCAAAATCCTCACAAATGTCCAGTTGCAACTTTTTCGACTCACGGCACACTGAAAAAGTCTTGAAAATGTCGCGGCACACTGAAAAACAAACTAAAATCGTCGAGGCACACTATAAGTGTCCTATTAGAAAAAAAAATCATACGTGCTATATATGGACATAAATAGTGTGTGTTCGCACTGAGTTTAATCCCGAATATAAAGTTTATGTAAACCATGGACCCATATATGGAAACTCGAAATCTAATAATAGTCCATATACGTATATATGGCCATTCAATGGATAACTACGGTGCAAAATGGCTAGATATGGTCATTCATGGGCTCAATAGGGTCCATACATGACTACCCGGGTGGAAAAGTTATATGGAAAAGTGTGGGCCATGTATGGACCATATATAACCCTTGATGGGCCATAGTTAGCCATGTAAGGTTCGTATATAGCCACATATGGGCCATATCCTATATAGCCATGTATGGACCATACTTGGCCCTTGAAGTGCCATACATAACCATGAACGGGCCATATTTGGTCCTTGAAAGGCCATATATAACCATGAATGGACCCTACTTGACTCTTGATGGGCCATATATCGCCATATATGATCCATATTTGACAAATGATGGGCGATTTGGGCCTTAATTAGCATCTGATTAGCAATTAGCAATACTAAGTCATGTATATAAGCGACATATTGCCATTAATTAGCAACTGATGAACCATACATGGAGATAGTATATGGGAGAGCATGGTCATACCTAGTCATTTATGGTCTTATCTGGCCATATCTGGTCCAGACGTGTTCAATTTCTGGTCTAGCCATATTTGGAATTAGCCATATATGTCCATACATGGCCCATATTTGGCGTTTCCCTCCCGGGTATGTATGGTCACTCGTAGACTAAATATGGCAGTGTGGTCAGTTACTGCGTGGCACATTGGTGGGGCCCTTGGTGGCACACTGGTTTAAAAACACTGCTGCAGGTTGCATTTATCGCTTCCTGGATAATAAGCAGTATTACTACTGCAATTTAGTGTTTCCCAAATTAGCACTTTAGCGTGTTGTCAGTGTTAAGTAACACGAAAGAGTTTGCTTAGTGAAATTACTGTTTATTATCATTCAAATTGAACACGCGATGAATTGTGTGTTCATTTGAAATATACTATTACAAAAACCCTACGTTTTAAAAAATAATACATAAATTATGACTATCACGTGACAACGAACGCGAGTTTTCTAATGATATTAATCGATATTACTATTGGCGTCATTGATATTTACGTTTATCTCGTACTGTGTGGTATATTATATATGTAGATCCAAAGTATTGAAATATAATTGGACAGATACTGCATGATGTCTGTTTGAGGTGCTGTCATTGGGAATTTGTTTGCAAATAAATAATTTATAACGAAATGGCGGCAATTGTCCATGAGTATACGTAGTACAGTAGAGAAAGAATAAAGAGATTGAGCCAGCCAACGCCTTAACGTTAACGGTAACGTTAGAAGCGGGAAGGGAGGAGCCACGGACCGAACTACCCAATGAACTAACTGAACGTCATGAGTGCGCATGCGTGGTTCTTTCCTTCCCATCTATAACGTTAAGGCGTTGGCACGTTCAATCTCTCTATTGAGCCAGCCAACGTTATCGTTATCGTTTCGTTACGTTGGCTGGCTCAATAGAGACATTAGAGAGTTTGAGCCATCCAACGATAACGGTAACGATAACGAGAAACAGCGTTGTCGGTCCGGAATGTTATGTAAAGCATGGCATTCCTGCTGCCAGCGCTGTTCCTCGTTATCGTTTCGTTAACGTTGGCTGGCTCAAACTCTCTATTCTCTCTATTCAGCCAGCCAACGCCTTAACGTTAACCTTAACGTTATAGTCGGGAAGGGAAGAGCCACACATGCGCACTCACGACATTCAGTTAGTTCATTGGCTAGTTCAATCCGTGGCTCCTCCCTTCCCGCTTCTAACGTTAAGGTTAACGTTAAGCCGTTGTCTGGCTCAATCTCTCTAATCTCTATATTGACGTTATCGTTTCGTTAACGTTGGCTGGCTCAATAGAGAGTTTGAGCCAGCCAACGCCTAAACGTTAACCTTAACGTTAACCTTAACCTTAACGTTAAGGAACTAAACCCAATGAACTAAATGAACGTCATGAGTGGGCATGACGTTCAGTTAATTCATTGGATAGTCAAGTCTAGGTTTCCTCCCTTCCCGCCGTTAACGTTAAGGTTAACGTTAAGGCGTTAGCTGGCTCAAATCTCTCTAATATCCCAATTTGTTCAGTGTGCCTCGGTTTATAAATTGGTTAGTGCATTAACCAACTCTTGACTAAAACTATAACTTATATGAAAGTATAAGTTTAGTAGAGCAGTATAATAATTATTGTCTGTTATGCTTACACAACGAAGTTTCATTTGACTCGCGTGAATAATCCCAATGGTGACATTGTTGGAAACCTCTTTTGGATATAATAAGCGGCCGCCAAAAAATGGCGTTTTATTGCTACACGTACACGTGATATATACATAACTATATTCCTTACAATTTTCTGGTTTATCTGCAGCGAATCTTTATGTGCCCAAACACGGAAAGCTACTTTATTAATTGAGAAGATAACGAAAGTATGTATATATACACGAGTATACAAAACACGCCTTATTTCCGCAGGTTTTTGAATGAATTTTCAAAGCTCGCAAGTTCGTCCTTTTGAATAATAAATGCGATTTATAAATAAGTCGAGAAATTTAATAATTAAAATGCACCCACGCTGCGCTTATCTTCGTTCGCAGTGTTTTAGAAATGAGTTTCTACGAAAAATGCAGGACTTTGCATCGTGTGCTACTCGTACGGCGCCAAACAGATACTAATCATAAATTAGTACGACTTGTAAGCCTTTAATTCCATAATGGAAATTACTTTATAACCGATTTGTATTTATGGGCTAGTGGAGAATATCTAAACATATCTATCTAAACATATACAGGTATGTACAATGTTATACGAAGGTGGAATGGTTGCCCGTTCGATGGTGGCGCCATCAGTGGACGTAAATACACTTGGAGAGCTATAGTTATATATTTTGTTTAAAACAAATTGCCAATAATAGAGAGTTTGAGCCAGCCAACGTTAACGAAACGATAACGACAAACAGCGCATACGATCTGGAATGGCATTGGAATGCCATGCTTCGCATAGGGTTATCCATGACATTCCGGGCCGCCAGCGCTGTTTCTCGTTATCGTTTCGTTAATATTAGAGAGTTTGAGCCAGCCAACGTTAACGAAACGATAACGATAACGAGAAACAGTGCTGACGGCCCGGAATGTCATTGAAATGTCATGCTTCGCATAGGGTAATCCTTGACATTCCGGGCCGCCAACGCTGTTTCTCGTTATCGTTATCGTTTCGTTAGCAATAGAGAGTTTGAGCTAACCAACGCCTTAACGTTAACCTTAACGTTAAGGCGTTGGCTGGCTTAAACTCTCTATTTGTTGGCCTTGTTGACCTCATAAGAATAAATCACCTGCAACACTAGACACTGTCTCGTAATACTGTACAATAGAACTCCTGTAATCTGAACTAATTGGGATTGGGGCCTTGTTTGTGATCATAACATTTTGGGTTATCCGAAAAGATGTTTTACAAGGTCTCACGTCTTCACACTGTATGTAAAAACCATTACATCCGTTTTTGTTTTATTCAGTGTCGACATTATGTAATTATGTTTATCAGTCATGTTTTACATACTCCATTTATAGTTTATTTTGAACATATACAATGTATGTTCAGTCCTAATTTAATTTGTTTCTTATCCTAACTTGTCCAATGTCTGATTTTCGTTCAGATTACTCGAAATTTAGGATATTTAAATTGGATATTAAATTAAAATATTGGATATTTAAACATGATTAAAGTGTCAGCATATGCTATTATAGTCAGGAAACATGGCTAATGAATAACCAGCTCATTTACAAAATTTATACACTTCTAGGCTAGCTTCAAATGGTTTTTTTTTTTTACGGTTACTAGTTCTCCATTAATTTTTAACTTATGAAAAGCTTTTCAAAACTCATTTCAAATTTATGAAACTTAAACCTCGTATTGAAGAAATTAAAAATTGAAGCGCTTTCGAGGTGGTTTTTTTTTTGTGGTTTTTTAAATCCAGTTAGGAATTTTTTGAAGAAGACAAATGCACTCGTGAACGAAATAAGTATACAGTGGTACCTCGAGATACGACTGTAATTCGTTTCGTAACATTGCTCGTATGTCAATTTGCTCGTATCTCGAAGCAATTTTCCCCATTGAAATTAATTGAAATGCCATTAATCCGTTC
>JAUJYV010001809.1:0-15335 GCA_033995625.1 Ophyiulus pilosus
GGCCATCTTGGGGAACCAAACAGTGGGATGGACCCTTTTAGCTCAGGAACTACTTAAGTTAGGTCGATGAAGTAAATGAGTGGTTTCTCAACATTTTCATCCTCTGCCGTGTGCAAAAAAGTAGAGTGCGGTGCCACAAATGGAACGCTGGTTACGGGCGAAAAACGTCCGATGGCGGCCATCTTGGGGAACCAAACAGTGGGATGGACCCTTTTAGCTCAGGAACTACTTAAGTTAGGTCGATGAAGTAAATTAGTGGTTTCTCAACATTTTCATCCTCTGCCGTGTGCAAAAAAGTAGAGTGCGGTGCCACAAATGGAACGCTGGTTACGGGCGAAAAACGTCCGATGGCGGCCATCTTGGGGAACCAAACAGTGGGAAAGACCCTCTTAGCTCAGGAACTACATAAGTTAGGTCGATGAAGTAAATTAGTGGCTTCTCAACATTTTCATCCTCTGCCGTGTGCAAAAAAGTAGAGTGCGGTGCCACAAATGGAACGCTGGTTACGGGCGAAAAACGTCCGATGGCGGCCATCTTGGGGAACCAAACAGTGGGAAAGACCCTTTTAGCTCAGGAACTACTTAAGTTAGGTCGATGAAGTAAATTAGTGGTTTCTCAACATTTTCATCTTTGCCGAGTGCAAAAAACAGGATTGCGATACGATTAACCGAACGCTAGTTACGGGTGCAAAAATCCCAAGGCGGCCATCTTGGGGAACCAAACAAAGTGCATTTTTCACAAATTTTACGCTAAACTAATTTTTCGTTTTTGTTGTTTTGCAGTTTTGAATAGCTGCCTGGACGGAGGTTTGTTCCTGAAATGTCCCCACTGCAACAAAGCATTCCCCAGCATCCACACATACAGGGACCACCTGGCGAACGAACACGGCATAGCGGCGCCGCTGGTGACCAACGAGCGCCATCTTAAAGATGGCGGCGCCGGAAGCCACGCCTGCTGCAAGTGTAACGCCACCTTCCTCCTCAAGGAGCAGCTCGACAGGCACGAGTTAGAACACTCGCCGACCAACCAAGTCGTGGTAAGATTTTCCTCGCCGATGTGCCGGACTTGCGCGGTGATCGTATCTTTTTTTGTATATTTTGCTGTCTCCGCAACCGTCTTTGCCCGGTTGACTGTCTCGCTCATCTCCTGTTTTTCTGTCTTATTTCCAGTCCTGCAAAGTGTGCAAGAAGACTTTCGCCAACGTCTACCGTCTTCAGCGCCACATGATCAGCCACGACGAAAGCGCGGTGCTGCGCAAGTTCAAGTGCCCCGAGTGCGACAAGGCCTTCAAGTTCAAGCACCACCTGAAGGAGCACATCAGGATCCACAGCGGCGAGAAGCCCTTCGCCTGCCCCAACTGCGACAAGCGCTTCTCACATTCCGGCAGCTACAGCAGTCACATGACCAGCAAGAAATGCCTGCTGGTCAACCAGAAGCTGCGCCGCTCCGACAAGCCCATCTCCAGAGGCTCTTCCTCGGTCGGTGGTAACCGCCGCAACGGTCTCACCGCCTTTCCCATCCTCTTGCCGAAAGGCGATGAGCAGCAGCAGCAGCATCCCTCTTCCAACGACCTCGGCTCCCCCACCGGCTACGTGGGTCCCGGAGCCTCCCTGGTGCCGGATTACTCCATGGGCTTCCCACCGCACTCCGCGCTCCAGTTCCTGCCCCAAGCCTACTCCCACCTGACTGTACATCCCTCCTTGCTGTCCGCTAACCACCACCATCACCACCACCACCACCCTCATCTCTCTGGCTCAACTATGCATCCCGTTTACTCTTTGTCTCCAGGTATTAGCCATCTGGGTAACCTTCCTCCCGCGGGAGGTCCGGCCGTGGGCGGTCAAGCGCACCAGGCTTTCGGGAAGCTCGAACCGACTTCGGACGAAGGTGAAGCCGAGGACCATCACCGGGCGGCGATCAAGAAAGGCGAGCCCCGCTCCGGCTCTCCGCTGGAGGTAAAAACCGAAAACGGCAGGAATTTCATCAAAGGCCGGGAGTCGGTCCAGAAGGTACTAGAGGCCGTGCAGGCCACTGCGTCCAAGCAGAAACTAGAGGGCAATTCCAATGGCAGCAGCAGTGGCAACAAGGTGAAGAATGGGGTCCACCAAGACGCGGGCGGCTCACCGCCCTTCGTTCGGGATTCCTCCCTGGTGAGAATGTTGGGCGAGCGAGTCATGCCCCTCAACGGGGAGTCCGTCTGCGGCTACTGCCAGGAGCACTTCGAGAGCAGCAAAGAACTGCACCAGCACGAACTGTTTTTATGCAACGGCCGGGATTCGCCGCGCAGGAAGCCGGACGTCTCCAACGGGAACATTGACGGCTGCAAGTCGGACAGCGAAGGAGACTGCAGGAAAGGAGGAGTGTCGGACTCCGAGGTTGCTTCCAGCTGCAGGTTCTGCCGCCAGCTTTTTGGCAGTAAGATAGATCTGCATCAGCACGAGCGCTACATGTGCAAGCTTAACCGCGACATCCACCCCATCGTCGTTTCCTCCACCGACGAAAACTCCCAGGGCGACGATAGCGGCGAGGACGCCGAGGAGAAGGCCCTGCGGAGGGAGAGACGGTGGCCGTCTTCCAGAGCGCACTACGGGCCGTCGTCCAAGCGGGGCTACTCGGACGGACACATCCGAGAGGGAGCCTCCAAGAGGAGCGGCAGCTTCTCCATGAACGCCGGCCACAGCGAAGACGAGGAGGAAGACGGCGACAACGACTCGAACAGGGACGACACCAACGACGACGAGGTGACCACCAGCGACGGTCGCAAGGTGAGGGTAAGGTCCCTGTTTTCGGAGGACCAGCTAAACGTCCTCCGTGCCCACTACGAGTTCGACCCTCGTCCCAAGAAGCCCGAGCTGCAGAAAATCAGCCAGGAGATTGCGTTCCCCACCCGAGTGGTGCAGGTGTGGTTCCAGAACATGAGGGCCAGGGACCGCAAGCGGGGTCGATCCGTCAGCCTTTCTTTCCCCGCCGACGAAGGCGTCAGATGCCTCGGCGGTAGAGACGGCGGCGGGTCGGTCGACCTAGACGGTGGCCAGGCCGCGGCCATGTCGCTGCAAGCCCTGAAGAGTGTCCGAGCAATAAGTTCGTCATCGCCTTACAGCCCGATGCTGAGTTCCCCCTTCAACGGCATTCCAATTCGCTCCACCCTCTCCGCTTTCTACCCTCCCACCCAGTTCTCCGGCTCTCTGGTGGCGAACAATGCAAATTCCGGCGGCAGTGCAGCTTCCTCCGTTCACAGCCCGGCCTCGCAGCACCTTAGCAACGGCCAGCTAGCGGCGGCGCAGCCTTTGAACCTCGCACGATCCGCCTCGGACCTCGCGGACCAGCCGCTGGATCTTTCCGTCAGGATGAAGCCCTCTGCCCACTGCGGCGCTGGCTACCCCGCGCGCCTTAGTCCGCTGGTCACGTCGGACAACGAGATTCTGAACCTAAGCCAGAAATCTTCCAGAACCCCCACCCCTTCCAAAGAGAGCAATAACAATAACAACAACAACAGCAACAACAATAACTACGAGGGAGCCTCGCCACTGGGCCTGGCTTTCGCAACGGATGCAATGGGACAGCAGCACCTATTCTCCCGCACGATGGACAGCCCGTCTTCGGTGATCGTGAAACACGAGGTAGTCCACTCGCCTTCTCCGTCGCCCTCTTCGGCTTCCGGCGTCTCCTGGGGGGCGTCCGGGGTGCCTGCGCCCCGTCACCCCTCGGAACTTTTGGGCAGGGATCAAGCAATAAGCGGCATCAATGTGATATCTGCGGGCGACGCCGACGCCAAGTACTCGGCAGTGGCGCGTTCGCATCCCCGCAGACTCCTCGGCAGCCCCCAACAGTCTCACCTCGACCAATCCTCCAACGAGACGGTGAACAGCACCAGTGTGTCTTACTGCATGGACGAGCGGGGCTCTCCCTACGGATGGGACGGCGACGACCCCTTGGAGATCGATGAGTCGGGCGGCAAGGAAAAGGGACTCATTCGTAAGAGGCGTTGGAGCGGGGTGAGTATTAGGGTTGGACCGGTTGGTCGGTGGCTCTTCTTAATTCGTAACATTGTGGTCTAACTTATAAAATTAATGCGATCCAATAGGTGGACAGAGATGAGCTTCCTTTGGAAATTGATGACTCGAGTCCCGGTGAAGACGAGCGAGGACTGAAGAGGAGGAAGTCTTGGAAACACCATCGGGTGGATGCTGAAGAAGGAATGTATGCCTGTGATCAGTGCGAGAAAATGTTCAGCAAGCAAAGCTCTCTGGCCAGGCACAAATACGAACATTCAGGTAAGCGCGTTTACTGCTCGACTTGTTTCCAGCAAATTTACCGAACGCCCCGTCCTGGACTTCACATTCTTTCCTCGAGTGGTTCGTGGTGTTTCCGTTGGAATAATGATTCGCGCGTGGACTAAACCCCATTTTCTTCTTCCAGGTCAGCGTCCTCACAAGTGCGACGTGTGCAACAAGGCGTTCAAACACAAGCATCACCTGACAGAACACAAGCGTCTTCACAGCGGCGAGAAGCCCTTTCAGTGTAAGAAATGCCTGAAGCGCTTCTCCCACTCTGGCTCCTACAGCCAGCACATGAACCACCGCTACAGCTACTGTAAGCCTTACAGGGATTAAACAGCCCTTCGAACACCTTTTTCTTCTTATAAGAAACAAAATATTTTAAATATAGAGCCGAGTGTCGCCGTACGAACTATGTGTGCTGCGGTCCCTCAAAACTAATGCAAAAACAAAAAACCTAAGGAAAATAGTTGGGAAATTTTCCTGCATCCCGCATTTCTCGTCTTCCCTCCACTTGCTCGTCGATTTTGCCGCGAAAGTGAAACAACAACCACAACAACAACAACCGCAACAACCCTATTTTAAAAATATATTTCAAAACAACCTCTTCGACCAAAGTATGAATGCCGGTAGTTCTTGTAGTTCTTCTCGCGGGAATTATTAGCTAGAAGAAGTAGATTTTTTCATTTTCGCATTTGCGCGATGTGGATGGATGTGTACTCGTGTGTGTGTTTGTGTTTTTTTCCGTGTACGTGGAAAATAACCCAGGTTGTTTTTTTCGTTGAAGTGTTCAACTCGTGGCCTTTCGCTAGGAAAAAAAAAGGTCCAAATAAACCCCGATAGTGTCTGCTGGACCGATTAACAGAGACCCTGTTCTAGCCAAGCGCGGATAAAGTGAGGGCTTTCTCAAAAAGAGGGACCCCATCGGGAGCCCTTTGTCATTCTTACCATCGAGTGATTGAATTGAATTTTGTAGCGTGTATTCTTACAAAATTAACCAAAAACTAGCTTCCTTTTTCAAGATTTTTTTGGTAAAACAGGGAAATCGTTTGCTCACCAGAAAGAGAACTGGTTAACAAATCTCTTAAATCTTCCAATTCTCGATGCACTTATGTAGAAAATGTTTTTGTACATTTTAGGATGTATCTATCCAGTGGCCAAAGAAACAGTTGTTAAAAATTGTAAGCGATTCAACAACGAACCTGGTAGTGCTTTAAGTTTTAGTCGAAACTAGATTTCTTGTCGGAATGCCAAAGAGAAGACGAGTGCAAACTCAGTTTTTGCATTTGTTTCCAGTAAATTTGCCAAAGTTTTATGTTTTCTCCTCCAATTTGTTTCCTATATAAATGTGCAATCAAACAGAAAGATAAGCAGCGGAAATGGTTCGGACATAACTAAAATAATATTAAAATAGTATTTTTTTGGTTTTCGATGATTCGAATCAGGCCAGCTAGGTTCTGCTAGTCAGGTATTAAAACACGATGAAAATCATTGCCAAAGATATGTGCCAAAAGTAAGAAAATACCAAAGATATTTACTTTATTTTAGGTTGTTTTGTTTTTTTCCCTGAAAGATGAAATTTAGTGCCAAAGATATTTTGCTTTTGCAAAAAAAATTATAGAAAGCGAACAGATGCTCGAAATTGCCAGTGACGATGCACTCGTAACTTTGTATGTACTCCGTTTGCACGAGGAGCCCTGGTGAAAAATGTAATGGATTTTTTATTGTTTTAAATTGTTTAAATGTTATACTTGAATAATGTTGTTACCTAAGGAACCGCTGTCTATTGTTTGTTATTGGCAGCCGTGTTCAGGTTTTTAACCATTTTCACTTAAAATTCAGTCAGAAGATATTATTTCTGCCAATAGCTTTTTAAATCCGGATTTATTATTTTTGTGCACAAAATATATTTTTTTTTGCAAATTAATAATAAATCCGTATTAATAAAAGTTAATCTTCTCGTTCCACCGTACTAGGAAATTTGACCGCTCGAGGTTCACGGAAATATTGCTGCCGATAACAATCCATCGGCAACCTGCCCAAAATGGTAAAATACCCTGGTGGAGATTTGTATGATTCGTATTGTCTAAATTCATTTGGTTTGTATTATTATTTTGTACATCATTGCAGAAATTAACATTAGCCGATGAACAATGTGAGAAGTTCTGAATAACTCCTTTATTCAGGACATTCAGCTTGACCGTACACGTACGCAGTCTTGCACTACACAAATGTGCCGTGTTCGAAGTATACGTGAGGTCCGGCTATGATCTGTCCGAGGTTGACCGGTGGTTTTGTCCCGGCTACAAGCTAGCTGACAAGTTGCTGACTTGATTAGAACTCTATGAGCCGAGCTCGGTTCCTCATTTCTGGTAAATAGCCAAACTTGTGAAATTTCAATCGAGGTACATAAATTCCAAGATTTGTTTAACAATAATTTCTTAAAATGAATATCTTAATAATACAAACTAATACGAATTGTTTTCTTTGTTATTTTTAGCAGGGTATGCATTTTAGCGGTAACAATTTTTCACCAGGGCCCAAATTCCCTCAAATCACACTCGTTACTACGACACTTTCCTTTCCCCAGAAGCAGGCTTTAAATCCCACTTTTGCCCCTAAACACCGCAGACAGCGTTGATCTATTTTGTACTAGCAGATGGTTGATGATGATGATACCCTCTCGATCCGAGGACATTTTTTATTTTGTATATGATAGTACCGTTTTGTAACCGCCACCGAATTCATATTTTTAGAAAATTACCCGGATGTCTGTGTGTGCGTGTTTTCGAGTGTACAGTTCCGTGTGCGTTTCGTGTGGATGTCAGTATCGTGCGTTCACTGGATTTAACTCTTTTTACTTAGATTACTTGGACTGATATTAAAAAGTGATCAACAGTGCTTCCAGGATAGGACTTTCTTGTACGGCAGCAGCGAAAAGCCCGCGAGGATCCAAAATTTCCTCAGGGGCGTAAATTCGGTGTTGCTGGATTTTCGTTCCAAATTTGCGGAATCTTTGCCTCGGTCGTCGAGGCTCGTGGACTGAATCGCCGGTTTTGGGATTTTACACCATCGAGAGCTACTATGCAAAAGATGCGAAAAGAAGCGACACCACAAATAATTTTCTCATCTAATCTCCCAACTACGGTTGTCTTCGCTCTCGCTCGATGCCCGTGGTTCTGCCACCCGAAAGCTGTCGGGTGCTTTACGGATCGTGCGCAACATCATCCTCGGAAGAGCGTGCTACGTACGTGCCGTGCGTAAGTTATTTTAGTTGCCGATTTGCGCAACGGGGAGGTAAATTAATCTCAGTTTTATTCGCACGCGAGGTTCTTTATAAAGTTATCGCTTAGTTTTAAATTTTCGCCGAGGATATAACGAAATACTTAGTTTTTTGTACGCGACGATGTCCCACAGGTGGCAGGACCGCGGGCATCTTCTCGAGACGCAACCCGGTTGGATTCGAGCCATTTACGAACAACTTTTACCTGAGAGCGAAAGGAATACCGAGATCCGGCCACGTAAATCCAGTCCACGAGCCGAGTTACGCCGACGGGGGCTCAAACTTGTTCCCGTTCCGCACTTTTGAAAGTTTCTAACCCTTAAAAACCAAAAGTAGCGAAAACAAAGATTGTCACGAATAAACTGCGTGTTGCTAAACTAAGGTTTGTACGTGACGAGGTTATTCCGGCACATTTTTGTACCGAATTTACGAGTAGCCGTTGATACGGAGGGACCACTATTGTGAAGTTATTCACTTTACCGAAAATTGCATTATAGCCTCAATTTCTTGACTAGTTATATTCAATGTTATGATTTTTTTACAACATAAAAATGTACTCGTACAACTGCATGGGCCTATGCATTTTTACGACCGATGCGGTCGAAACGAGTTTCGGCGGTAGTACGAGACTCCCGGACCCAGCAGCTAGGGACGCTATACTATTCTGGAACCCACTTGACCGATGCTCATTGGTCGTGCTCACCGGGCACGGTGCGCCATCTTCCTCGACTTCCCGGCAAAAAAGGACTTCCCCTTTTTCTGCAAAATATTTTAACCAAAAAAGGGGAAAATCGGTAAAGGAAGAAAATGCTACGACGACTAAGCGCGAACAAAGCAAAAACAACGAGAAACAACGCGAACAACAACCGTGGAACGTCAACCGAACGTGTTATTTTAAAATTAATTACTCAACTATTTTATAATTACTTACTCGTGCCAAAGCAGATATACAAAAAAAAAACGAAAACCCAACATAAATATATACATATAAATATAAATATATATATATATATAAATTTGTAATTACTGCGTACGGTCTGATATATTATTATTATACCCGATTTTTGTAAATTATACAGATATAGATGCCTTAATTTGTTCGTTTTTTTTTTTTTAACATGTAATGAATTTTTCCTTTTTCCTCGTTCTCCTGACAACGTGATTGTGTGTTTTTTGTGCGTGTGTGGTTTTTTAAACATAGACTTTTCACCTCGTAGGTTACGCATAAGTTGAAACAAAAAAGTTTAACCGATCAAAAAAAAAAAGTGAAAAAAGTGAAAAAAAAACCACCTCCAAAACTGTGACATTTGAACAATTTTGTAACGTGTAAATAATGATAATAATAATACTCGAAACATGTATTTCAAACCATGATTTGTGATTGATCGATTGATATTCCTCTCTTCCATTACTGTTGTATTTTTCTCTTCTTCCTCTTCCTCCTCCTCCTCCTCCTCCTCCTTTTCCTTCTGTTCCTCATCTTCCTCTTCAGCCACCAGTACCTTTTATCCTCTCCTTCATCCTGTTCCTAATCATCATGCTCCTCATCATCTTCCTTATTTTCCTCCTGTTTCCCATTTTCAACCAATCCCTTTGATGCTCTTCTTCCTTTTCTCTTCTTCCTATTCCTCATCTTCCTCTAAATTAGCATCCTCTGCAAACAAAAATCCCTTTTATCCTCTCCTTCATCCTGTTCCTAATCATCATCTTCCTCCTTTTCCCATCTTCCTCTTCGTGCTCCTCCTCATCATCCTGTTTCTAATCATCATCTTCCTTCTTTTCCTCATCTTCAACCAATCCCTTTGATGCTCTTCTTCCTTCTCTTTTCTTCCTCTTCCTCATCTTCCTCTAAATTAGCATCCTCCACAACCAAAAATCCCTTTTATCCTCTTCCTTATCCTTTTCATAATGCATCTTCCTCCTTTTCCTCAGAGTCCTCCTCTTCAACCTATACCATTTATCATCTTCCTCGTCCTTTTCCTCCGGCTCCTCATCATCCTGTTTCTAATCACCATCTTCCTTCTTTTCCTCCTGTTTTTTTCCATTCCTCCCTTTGATGCTCTTCTTCCTTTTCTCTTCTTCCTATTCCTCATCTCTTCTTCCTATTCCTCATCTTCCTCTAAATTAGCATCCTCTTCCTTCTCCTTTTCACAATCTCTATCTTCCTTCTTCTCCTTCCTCACCAATCCTCATCCTTTTCCTCTCCATCGTCCTTTTCCTCTGCCTTCTTTTCTTCCTCTCTCTTATCCTTTTATCCTCTTTCAAACCTATATTGTGCTTATCTCAAAAAAGTTCGGTATATATACAAATATAATGACACATGTATATGTATATATATATAGAGGTCCAGTTTAAAAAATACTTATATAAATGTCTTTTGTATATTTTTTAAAAATAAGGTTTTTACTTTGAAATCTCATTGAACTGAAATATATACTGAACTTTAAAAACGAAGACCTTTTTGCTCTTTCTCAAACTCTTTCTCTGTCTCCTGTCTCTCTTTCTCATTCACTCTTTTCTCTCACTCTTAGCTCTTGCTCTTGCTCGTGTCTCGATCTTGAGTCTTCATTTTTCACAAATACAGGGTTAGCTTGCGAGACACGGCCGCCATTTTTAATGTGTTTTTTTTTTGTTTTGCCTGAAAAAAACAACCAAAAAACCGAAATTGTTTTCATGTTTTCATGAATTTCGGTCGTGCTCATTTCACTCTCTCTCTCTCTACTCTTTGTCATTATGTTTTTATGAGATTTTGCTCGATTGTGCTCAGCAAGAAGAGAAATAAATGTTGAAATGCTGTAAATGTGTGCTAACAGTAGCCTGCATCTTTTTTATAAAATAAATAAACTCTTATGTTAAATAGCGTTTTCCTCACATTTAATGATCAAAAATCGTGAAATACGGTCAAAAATCCTCACTCGCGGAGGTTGCGCTCTGTATGCCGCGAACAACGGGTGGAAAAATACGTGCGGTCCGAATACGGTCCGAGTTTACAAAATGTACAAATAATTATGAGAAATTGTGCAAATAATTATGAGAAATTGTGCTAATAATTATGACAAAACATTTTTACATAAATGTACTTACAGTTTTTTTAACAAAATTAAACTTAAAATGGAGGTTGCGCTCCGTAAATATGCCGCGAACACCGGATGGATAAAATACATGTGGTCCGAATACGGTCAGAGTTTACAAAATGTTCAAATAATTATGAGAAATTGTACAAATAATTATGACATATTTTTGCATAAATGTACTTACAGTTTTTTTAACAAAATTAAACTTAAAATGGAGGTTGCGCTCCGTAAATATGCCGCGAACACCGGATGGATAAAATACGTGTGGTCCGAATACGGTCAGAGTTTACAAAATGTACAAATATAATTATGACAAAATGTACAAATAATTATGAGAAATTGTGCAAATAATTATGACAAATATTTTTGCATAAATGTACTTAGTTTTTTTAACAAAATTAAACTTAAAATGGAGGTTGCGCTCCGTAAATATGCCGCAAACACCGGATGGATAAAATACGTGCGGTCCGAGTTTACAAAATGCACAAATAATTATGACAAAATGTGCAAATAATTATGACCAAATACACAAATAATTATGACAAATATTTTTGCATAAATGTACTTACAGTTTATTAACAAAATTAAACTTAAAACGCAGGTTTCGCTCCGTATGCCGCGAACACCGGGTGGAAAAATACGTGCGGTCCGAATACGGTCCGAGTTTACAAAATGTACAAATATAATTATGACAAAATACTTTCACAGTTTACAGTTTTTTTAACAAAATTAACCTTAACTATTTTCAGACTCAGGCAGCGGTGGAAAAACATCTTTAGTCAAATTTTGAGCATCAACAGTTTGATAAGTCTTCATCAGGGACTCGAAGCTCATGATTTGGACCTAGACCAAACAGTAAGAACGTGAACGTCGGCCAGTAGAGAGTTTGAGCCAGCCAACGTTAACGACACGATAACGGTAACGACAACGTTGGATGGCTCAAACTCTCTAATGTGTTTTTAAAATATTTTTTGTAAATTATTTGGGAGTTTGAGCCGGTCAACGCCTTAACGTTAGCCTTAACGTTGGCTGGCTCAAACTCTCTAGACTGTCTAGACTGAGTAACAACGTCTTCTTTATCGGAATTTTCAAGAAGCCGAATTATGCAAATTTTATGCAAATTTAACATTTTTATAGCTATTGCGAAATCAAAAAAAACTTGACAGCGAGCATTTCGCAATTGTTAAAAATTTCATTTTGTGTTATTTTTAGTAGCGTAATCAAACCACGTGTCCATTATGCAAATTTGTCCCACGCCTCGCGTTGATTGGCCATCAGTTGCCACGTGACTGAAATCGACCAATGGGGAGCGAGGATTTCGAATCGACGCTCATTCCAAACGCCATTACACTTTCAACTTTTGACGACGATGGATGTCATCGTGAATCCTCTTCAATTTTTCACGCATTTTTAATTGTTCGTCGCCATTTGCGATTACGAAGGTAAGAAAGTAATTTATAGTTAGATTTCAGTAAAATAATTTAGAAATTTAAGAAACATTTTAAGCAATAGTTATATAAACATGTGCTCACATTTTTACATTTTCACATTTTTATATTTTTACATTTTAACAACCTCGTTATCATTACCCATTAATCGGTTTTTGTATAATTGATTCATATAAAAGCTATAGCATTTTGATTCCAATTAAATTCGTGATCTGCCTGCATTTTTGCAGATATTAATTAACATTAAAAATTATCAGACAAATAATTTGGGGGTGCTGCTCCAGAAAATTGGGGATGGCTACTAGTTATATATAGTACAAGTTTAAAGAATAAAGGACTATATTAAATTTTATCGGTAATATGAAGTAGAAACAGGGAGTGCTGCAGTTCCACAGTGCCTATACGCGAGCGCCACTGCAGGGCACGAATAATAATGTTAAAAATTAAAGGACAAAATTCAAATATTTATCATTCACAACTTTATTTATTGAGTGAATACATAGGAGTCATCGTTATTTCGGCTATTAAACGCCACATATTAGTAGGTGTCGGGGTTTGTGGATCCAGGCACGGTGACTTCCTATCGCAAACTTCTTCCCTGACGGTCGAATTATTTGCATTTCTCCGCAAGTGCCTATTGTAAGAGCAACAACATTTAATTCAGCACTTTTGAAAATTGGTGTTTAATAATTAACTTGTAAGTTAAGGTCTGATATGGATTACCACAATCTGAGAATATATTTAATTTTTTGAATAATATAAAATGTAGAAAACAGCTTAAATATTAGATAAATGACTTACGTTTATTTTCCGTTGGCAAGAGCCATCCTAGAAACAAGTAATGATGAATTAGCACGTATCATACGCGAATACATAAGCAACATTTTACTTTGGACCAGGGCCGAATCGAGATCAGAATTCGCGAGCCTGGATTATGCCGAGCATGGGGCATAGTAGGGAAAGTGTGTTATTAAAGGATTAATACGAAACAAACTTTAAAAACTTAGATTCTCATTTTTTTATGAGTACAGTAGACCATATATATATATCTTAATACCGTGGTTCCTTAGGGCTGAGGACCTGTGGCTCATAAAGGCAGACTAAAAGTATTTAACGTATTTAATCTTCGGGACAACGTTTGTGGTCAATGAGGATTTTTATAAATCGTTGTAAAAATGTATGAACCAATATTTGTAAAATGGTGGAGATTTGTGTATATGCTAATCAAGTGAGTTGTAATGCAATGTATTTATTAAAGAGACTCACCTTTGTAAAGCACCTGTTTTTCCTCTGTAAATACGGAATATTATTTTTAAAAATAAGGAAATGTATGTGCACTGCGCATGTTGTATATAATCTATTACTTACATCGACGAATAATTTATATTCTCTGCAATCCTATAAAAGATAAACACAAGTATACATTAAGCGACAATTAATATGAACCAATGAACCATTAATTGCCTGTCAGTTGAGGCTGTTTGTCTTATGTCCCTTATTCTTGTCTCTCCGGGTTCCTTCAATTAATGCATTTGAGCCCTTATGATTTATAACAACTTTTTTAGTATTAATTACAAAATAATTTTGGAAAGAAAGCAAGTATTTATATTTTGTTGATAAAGTGGATAATCAGCAAGGTGGGATCGTACCCGGAAGACCCCTCGGGGATGTGACATTTACCAACATTTTCTACCTGTTAGACAAATTTATCTCAGTTAACATTTATATTTACCAATGGTACATTCCCGCCGTCATAAATAACAAGAGCACTGGCAACGAGAAGATGAAACAGGAAAACTACCAAAATAAGCTTCATCTCGAGAAAGTTAGATTTCAGTTTGAAATGAGGAGCAAGTTAAGCAAGTACTGATTCGATGTGTCGCCCAAACCGTTAATGACGAAAGTTGTGATGACCCTCACATTTTATAGTGGGCCTTTGTTGCCTGTCTAGACATGTCACAAATTGTAATGCTTTTGAACAAGTGTGCCACGACAGTCGTAGCCTTAGTCTGTCTGACTGCTGGCAGTCGCATGAATGCGACTGAAAAAAGATGGATGGGTTATGGCGATGTTAAATAACAATTAATAGACAGTCGTCGTTTCGTCCAGACAATTCGCTGACTTGTATTTATTGAAAACAAGTCGGGTGTTTGGTTTCGATATGAAGTTAACAGATTATTTCGATTCCCTTGTATAGGAAAAGATGAATGTTGTCCAGACTTAATAACAAAAGTTTTGACGTGGACTGATGACTGATGACTCCAACATTCTAAAGTGGGCCCTTGTTGTATCCGGGATTTTTCACAAATCCTAATGCTTTTAAGTGAGTACGTGTGTCGCGACAGTTGTCTGCTTAGTCTGCCTAACTGCTGGCTGTAGCGTGAATATCACAAAATATGGATGAGTGATGACGATGTAAAATAACAATAGCCAGTCATTCAGTCTAGACTATTCGCTGACTGTATTCATTTATTTATCCTAATTAATAATATTTCCGTGAGACTAGTTTATAAATACCAACTCAACGTGGTCAATCTGTAATTGCCAAAGTTTCGGCCCTTAGATCTTAATTCATCAGGTGGTACGTGTAAAATGAATGCAATCAACACGAAATATACATGTAAATTTGTAATTAAACCCAATGTTTGAAAATTGTACAGATTACGTAATGAGGTGTTTTTGAAAGTGTGCTTTTTTAACGCTCAAAGCATATACAAGTGGTCAACTTAAGTGATGGGACACATTACAAATTTCAAATTATGTCGTATAATTCTTTGCTGGCTAATATTTTGTTGGACAACCCTTATGGTTAATGACTTCAGCCAGTCTTCTTAGCGTAGATTCCACTAGGCGTTTCGTTTTTTTGAGCCGAGTTTTCTCCGTTCATCCAGTAGCACATCTTTGAGGTTTTGCTTGTTGGAAATTTTGTGTTTCCTAATTTTTTGTCAAAAGTCTCCCATAAATGTTCTATGGGGTTCATGTCTGGACTCTATGGTGGCGAATGCAGTTGTTTTGGGACATGATACGCAATCCATTCCTTTGCCAAATATGATGCAAGTTTGAGGTCGTTATCTTGCTGGACTATCCACCGTCTTTTTAGCTCTAATTCCGTTGCAGATTGCACTAAATTGTTCATATCAATTCAACTCAGTACCCTACAGTCAGCAAATAAATGGCATGTGGTAGGGGGGTCGTACCCATTTTCAGGAGAATTCTCCTACATCAGTAGCGACTTAGACATCATTGTAAAACT
>JAUJYV010001810.1:0-15333 GCA_033995625.1 Ophyiulus pilosus
TGCGTCAACGAGTACCTCCACTGGAAAGATGCATGCATCAACGAGTACCTCCAATGGAAAGATGCATGCGTCATCGAGTACCTCCAATGGAAAGAGGCATGTGTAATGGTTGAGCAATGTGCTCAATTTTGTTTCCCACTCTATTAGAACGTGTTCCAGAACATGTAGAGTTTTTAAAAACTTTTATCAGTTTCAGCTTCTTCGGGCATTTCATCCAATGTGTCCTGCCAAATAGCATTTCTGAAAATTCCGTCGTCAACGACCTAATTTTCTCCACCGTTAACGTTTTGTTTTAAAATACATTTTAGTACATTTTTTAAAAAAGGGCCAAAAAAAAAACGTTTGATCGAGAGTGAGTCGATGAGAAGTAGGTATACACGTTTTCTCGGAATATATTCCACACTTTTCCAACTTCATTCCACCCAAACCGTATATTCATTATCGAGTTAGCTAATTGCTTATTCACCACGACGCAAGAGGGGCGTGGGTGAACTTCCACCACCCCCTAGTTGCCATGCTTCGTTAGGGTTGCCTTGGCCCCGATGCAACAAGAAACTAAATTCTCGTCCTATTGTGCTTTAAGCACGTGGGAAGCCGGAGGTTGCCATGGCAACCACGTGACGCAAGAGGAGGCATGCGTCGCTGCAACGTCGGGCCTCTACCTCAGTGTAATTGCCCGTTAGCATGGGTCATGATGCATGCATCATCCAATATCAATGATATGACTATCTTTGAGAAGCAACGGTTGAGGGATGGGCCATGACGCCATAATTTGCCTGTTCATTTTTCAGCACAATGAGGCATGCAGAGACGCATGGCCTTTGACCTTCTTCGCCAATGGGCTCTGCAAATAGCCATGTCCGTTAATCGTTGTTAAGAAAAAGCGCTGCTAGGATGCATGTCGTTGCATACCAAGCGCTCAGCAACGACAAGTCGATTGACGCAAATGACGTCATCCGCTCCAGTGCGTCTAGATGTCCAATTTGCGAGCCAACGCCCTCTCAGCGTGGTGCCCCTGAACACGAATGTTCGACAAAATAGCAATTGTTGTCCAGGACAAACGGGAGGGGTGGGATATTCCTGTCCTGCTATGTCACGAGACGACATTTGTTCCAGGGGAGTCCAGGAGGAGAGGGGAATTGAGGAACGGATCCCAGAGACCCGCAGTGGAACCTTCAAGCAGTACTCAACAGTGGAATAAGTCCTAAGAAAGGATTCTTGTGGGAGAGGGATGAGGGGATAAAAAAACAACCACGGTGATGAGATCTGACAAGGATCACGAATGCATTTTACTTGTCAGCTATTTCCCTTATCTGGTGACATCGACCTGACCACGCACGCAGGGCGCCAAGATCCGGAAGTCGGGCATGACGGAGCGTCGTATAGGAACAAGAGGTCCTTGGCCGCTATTGGTGGAGTCATCCTCCATTCAGCGCTGTGGCGGCGGCGACGGTGGCGTCAGTCGTGTTTCCGACCGCCGCCACCACCATCCCCATTTCCGCGTCAAACTCGGAATGGCGACGCCGTGCTGCCGCTGGCGCTTCTTGAAAACTCGGAAATCGAATTAGGGCGCCACGATTAATAGATTCAACGACTTGAACGACGTAATTCGATTAGGGAGCGATCGCGGTTGCCAGAACAGAGGAAGAAGACCGTCTCGCAATTGGACCGGAAAAAAAATTGGACTTTATGGTTTTATACGACGCTGGGAGGGGAGGAGGAGGATCCAAGATGGGGGCCCCCGGATGGATCTGGAAAAGGTCAACGGGGATCTTCAACACAACTCGCAATGCGGTCGTTGGAGGCATTCGTGCAATCGTCCATATGGGAAGCGTTGTACTGTAGCGATTAATGTAATCATTAAGCCTGTTCTGCAGAGCTCGATGCAATCATGCAATACAGTAAATGCAAAAGTTCAATGCAATAAACAAATTCAATCAACATTTCAATTTATTGCAACAGCTGCTGAAATCGAATGCATTTACTTCAATACAATTAATGCGATTCTGTAATGCAATCCAGAGCAATGGAGTCATTGATGCAAATGTTGCTATAGAACTCAATATGTTAAAGCTTAAGTGTTTATTTATGTAATCCCTGATGAGGATATTGTGGACCAATGCAGTCATTCTTGCTACATTCCAATGCAGTCACCGTACTGTAGGAACCACGAAAATTAGTTGAATCATCCGCAATCATTGTCATGGTATATTGCAATCAGTTATAATAAGTAGTACATAGCACAGATTGCACGGCCAATGGACAACGAAAGGGGCTATTAAAAAAGGACCAGTCTCGCTGCCAATTCCAAGACATTTTTACAGATTATTCTGAAATTTCCTGACCTCGAAGGAAAATCCCAGCAAAACCTTGGTATTTAACACAAATGTAGGCATAATACCGGCGACTTTCCCGAAGTTTCAAAAATTAAAGTATAGATTCGGAAGTAGGCACACATTTCTTCTGGTGTCCCTTTCCCTCTTTTCACTGATCTTTAAAACACAATTAAACAGAAAAACCAAAAACTGTAAAATGCCATATCACTAGTGGACGTCCAAAATGGCTACCCCTCCCTCCTGTCCACATGCCCTAAGACCCTCTCCCACCTCTTGAGGACGTCCTGTTGAATGGCCTCAAAGACAAATGCCACAAACCACGGATGGATCCACGAATTTTCCAAAGTGGAATCCAGCAGACATCGAAGAAGAGTCCCATCCAAAACTTGTTCAAGTCATTGCGTGGGCCCTTCGCTTCCGGGTGAGTAATTGGAATAGATGTTCCATTGCTGAGCACGCCAATTTGCGAATTCGCAGACTGCTGCGTATAAAAGTGCTTCCGAGGACGAGCTTGTTCTAATTAAAGCCTGTCGCTCAAGCAATTACCGATCAATTTCCACCACAAGCGTTTCCACCGATCTCATTTCTCGTTAAAAGGCTACCTGTGGCCTCGGCGCTATTAGTCGCCGTGACGTCACCGTCGAATCAATACGAAAATTCAGCTAAAACCATCCGCGACACCAAACAGAAAGTTTCCCGAGAAACTGGAGTGATGCTACTGTAGCGCAAAATCTACATACTATAACAAGAAATACATATTTGGAGATGCCATCCAAAATAATTGACCTTATTTTATAGGCTATACGACATCAGCAAATCATGCTTTATTACATCAGCAATTTTCTGTAAATAAAACGAGGTTTTCGTATGTGCAACGCCATGTCCGAGTCAAATTCTCATAGGTTGCAAAACATGTTCTGTCCAGAACTCAATTGTTTTTTTAGGAATATCGATTCTAATAACGGCACTTCCGGTCCCAATTATCTCGGGACAAAATTACTTCTTGTTCTAATCACGAGTAATATCACAATTTATAAGCTCGATGCGTGCTTTGCGTGTACTGAATGAGACTCTGGGGAAGAAAGGTAATGCAAACACAATGTCATCTGACGCACGAAGAAATATTAAGGTATTTTCCACTGTTTTTCCACAACACTTAACACGCAGAAAATATTCTTTTTCCGCAAACAACATTATTTAAGTACATGTTTTATTAAAAACACAGTAAATATACATTAGTCCTGTAGTAGATCAGCCGACGAGGCTCTTTACAGTAAAAACATAGTGTGACGTCACAGCCACGTGCATTTTTAAAAGATGCACGTGCTGCCGTTCTTGGTCTCGTGCTTTTTAGTTCTATTTTGTTGTTCTGATTTTAAAAAGAGAGTTCAGTCCGTTTTGGCTTCTTAATTTATGCTTATTATTATTAAAATATAATTTATAGTAAAACATAAATAGAGAGTTTTAGCCCGCCACGTTAAACGATGACGCGATTGACAGCACCGCAATGTTAAGTATTGCAGTGTGACGTCACAGTCACCTGCATTTTGAAAGATGCACGTGATGTTCTAGGTCTCGTACCTTTTAGTTCTATTTTGTTGTTCTGATTTTCCAGATATTTAAAAATTCGTTTTGGCTTCCTAACGCTTCAAACATTTCAGACACATCATTGTTAAAATATAATTAATTTGGAGGTTATTAAAACCTCCAAAATACTTATAATACAGTATTTTGGGTATTTTCTCGATTCTTTCAACGTTCTATTTTGGGTTTAAAATGAAGGCATGCATTCTCAAATCATTTCAGAGGCCTCGATTTTTCTAAGGTACGTTTTATAGTTTCTTCACATTTCACATAAGATCATCAGCCTGTTGAAAATAACTTAGAGGAAGAAATGCATTTTGCAACAAGGGCCAGTATTATTAAATGAAACTTACGTAAGTGGAAAACTACACTGTGCTCCGCCATCTTTTCTACATACAATGACAAGTGTGGATGAACGTAATGTTTCACCATCACGAAGGTCAAGAAAAAGAAAAATCACTTTCTTGGCAGAAACAAATCAGCCTCGAGTTGCTAAACGTTAATATTCGTACAGCAAATTGACGTTATAAATACCGAAATTGTAATTGCAAATGACGAAAAGACACTTATTTTCGAAGGGCAGCCTAGTTTGTTTGAAAAAATGGAAAAGTACTGATCCTCCCCCAGACCCCATACTTTCACAGCAGAGTTGGGCAAATTGTACTCAGTGGAAACATACTCTATAGTTTGAGTACACTTAATCAGTAGTCATATGAAATGAGTAATCAAACTTGGGCAAATATGTACTCGAGAGCAGAAGTACTGCTTACGAGTACCTGTGAAATCATTGGAAGCATACTCCATACTAGAAGTAGTATTGTAATCAGATTTTGGTAATCAGTACTCATATCCACAATTACTGAGTACGGCGGATTGCAAAAGTATTGCTTAGGGAACTCAATTTATTTTAAACACCGTCAGCTTTATTAAGAGCTGCTCATATTAAAATTTATATTCTCATTATATCCTCGAGCAATTAAATTTTTTTTAAAAAATCGTAATGAATATGAGAACACAAAATAAACCCTCTTATTAATTAGCAAAATCTTAATAATTAAAGAGAAAAAAAGAACAGTACATCCGATAACAAAAGCATCATAAGTATAGAAATGTAAAAATTAGGAAACAATCACATTAGCTTTTAGGATGACCCTCATTTCAAGGTACTCATTTACATTTTAAAAAAATGAACGAACTAATCCACTTTTGAAAAGTACACGAGTGAAGATACATTAGTAAATTGAAGTTATAATGCATTCGTATTAAAACAAACGCCATCGTGAATATCAAACGTTGGTGCTTTCGCAAAGGTGTATCTTTCGCATGCCAATGTTTTTTTACCAGATCCATCCTGCATACTTAAGCCAGATGGGGTGACTTCCAGCGTCTTCGGTGGAATTTTACACTCAAGGTGAAAATGTTTGAAATTTTTATCTATCAGCGAGTCAACAAACAAACTTAAAAGACTCGATGAAACAAACGGTAAATGATGTAACAAAAGCATTTTCTGAAATGGACATGACCAGTTGGCTTCAATTACCGGAAATTTTTTAAAAAATGGTACTTTTGGAAGTACACAAAAGAGACAGACGGCATTAAAACCCAAAAGTTAAACGAACGATAATTCAATGACCCGGAGACGTGTCGTGTGAACGCGCAGATAGAAAAGCATGCGCCGCTGGGAAAAAAAAACTCGTGCGGCAAAACAGCTGATTTGCCGCACGAGGTTTTTTTTACGAAATTCTTCACCGGCGCATGCTTTTCTATCTGCACGTTCGCACGATACGTCTCATTCCGCATACGGATTAATTTCCGATTCGGTTATTTTTGCAATTGGGTATTGTCGCTAAAAACCGTATACGACATGTACGGTTTTTACGCGGGAAAAAATGAGGCGCGTGATAAAATTCTTAATTTATATAGAAAATTGGAACACAAAACATTCGAAAAAAAACGAGGCGCGTGAAAAAATTCGAAATTTATATAGAAAATTGGAACGCGAAACATTCGAAACTGAATGCGCCCGGTTTAGTACCTATTCAGCTTAATTTCCGATTAGCCAAAAACCGCATCGTGTGAACGAGGCGTAAGCTTTCCGAGAGATACGGAAATAAGCGGCGTACTCTTAATCCGAGAAACTTATCAGAATTGTAACGCCAAGAATTCTCCTGAAATCGTCGAAAGTGAAGATAAAAAAGTGAAAGGCTGAAATAGGGCGATTCCAAGAAGAAGTTGAAGAAGTAGAGAGCCCATGCCGCATTCCTGGTTCGAGTCCAAGTTTTCCTGTTTTATGCTTATATAGCCAATTTTTACATACTGTCATTTTTGTCAACGTGTACGTTAGCCAAATATATATATATTTCTCCTCGAGCATATTATAGAAATACGAGTAAATGAAAAAAAAAAAAAATTCAAGGATACCCAAAACTGCTATTTGTTATCATTAATTGTATTTTTCACGATAGAAGGTTCTTAAAAAATATTAGTGTCACGCGTGTGTCAAATACAGTAATTATACGTGTTTCATTTTGTCAAACATTTTTTCTTTTCTGTCAAACATTATTTTTGGCCTCTAGTCAACGTCACACGACGTGATACAGTGACAACGTTCCAAAACTGCATGGTAAACATTGCCATTGTCAAATGCATTTGTGTCAAACATGAACTATGTTGCATTCATCATATTTTTTGACTTCTTGTCCCACTCATTCAGAAATTTTTAGTAGAACAAGAGCAACATTTCTGCCAATTATCGCACTTTCAACATCGTCTATTCTCTTATCGTCAAACGTTATTCCGACATTCTGTCCGTGTCGCTGCGTGTCACACGTGTCACACATACACTGTTGTCGTCCAGCATACGCTTTTGTGAAACACGACTTTTCGTCGCAAAAACCCAAACTTCCAGCGTCCATTTCTCGTGACAAGCATGTACTAGCTAAAAAAAAAAACCACCTCCGTTTTAAGCGGACCAGGTCAACATTTCGAAAAAGCGCCCTCGCACCAGCTTACAAATTCATTTGCATCGTCCTCAGCCTTAAAACGTGAATTTCGCAAGATCATCCTGCTAATTCCTCGCGCTCCAGTGCGAAGAAAGGGTTTGCGACGCTTTGTTCTAGCACTGACACATTAAAATATGACAGATTTAGGGATATGACAATGACCCTCGGCTGGCTGGCCACGTCCCACTTTCGGCAATCTGGTGAAATCGGAACGCCCGTAAATTAATCGAAGGGAGAAGGACGCCATCGCATAATCCTCCTCCTCCTCCTGCGTTGCGTTTCTTGGCACCGATACAGAGGTTAGGCACGACCGCGATAAAAGGGTTGAAAGGGGCCGTTCGAAAAGGAGGGGGGTGTCGGACAGTGGCACCCGTGTCTTCTGCAGCCAGAACTATAAGGCCCTACGTACCACAGTTGCTCACCAAACTAAAGCTCAAGCTTTGGTCTTGTCTAAGCATCATCTCAAACTTAAGCTCAAGCTTGAAATGACACGGCTGTCATGAGCTCGATCTTGGCAAATCTTCTGTGCAGCTGTGACTTGAGACACAGCTCGGTCTCAAGCTCATGCGATTTGAGCAACTGTGGTATGGGGGTTAGATTCAATGATAATTTTTGAAGAGCTCAGATGGGACTTGTTTTAGGTCAACCTGTGGATTTTTTTGTTGCGATATGGGTGTCCGAATTAATTATCAAACGTTTTTATAAGGAAAACTATGACTTTCTTTACCAAATAGTTTGAGTTGGAAAATCAATGTATTTTTCACTACCTTTCTAGTGTTGTGACTTAAGGGGTGTTGGACCTATATAGATTGTGGATTGGGCGGCCACATGCGGAGGAGTAATTTTGTTGTCCATTTTGAATGACCCCTCGAGATAAAACGAGTAGAAAAAAAGCCTCCACTACTGTATCAAACATGTTTCGCCTTTGAAAACGGATAAAAGGGGTAACGTTTCAGCACCTAAACAAGCAGCGCCATCTATTGCCAATTTATCGAAACTACATTGAAATTCGTGATATTAAAGCGTTTTCATTAATTTAAATATCTCACCACGATGCAAATAAGATAGCCCATCATCGAAATGGACACATATATTGCCATTAATTCATCACAGTCATTTACCACAGAAACCGACTTTTCCATAAATAGAGTAATGTCTTTTATGATGGAAGCCACCCAAAAAACTGCCATTTTATGACGGATTTTATCACGACACATTTATAATATAGTGGGGAAACCTTTATTTCCATAGAACACGACGTAACAGGTGTCCTATCGTTTTTCCTCAATTTCCGGCCTATTTGAGCTGGGTTTTTTTTTTTCTTTCTCAGACTCGAGCATGGAGTGTAGCAGTTTCTCTTTAAATCTGCAGAAGAGCTTTTTAAAGGATGAATTCGTCCAACCGCCGAACCAGCAGGTTTCCCGGCTGAGTGCCTTCAAGTTTTCCTAATTAATTTCCTCGTTCCAGAAGGATATTAGATGACAAATCCGAATCGGATGTGCAAGGACGCGCAATTAGTTGCTCGGCGTTGCCATGAAAACGTCACCGTGGCCTGGTTAGAGAGGTTTAGCGCAATTAATGAGGTGAAACTGCTGGCCAATTCTTTTTTCTCCGATATATATCGAATGGATCTCATCCAAATGGTCCTGAAAAAGATGGCCGCCCTTAAAAATGCTCGACCTAGGTCACCGAAGCCGAAATTTACTCAGTTTTCTTCAAATTAGGTAAAACTATTCCGCGTAAAATGTTTTCTTAGAACGTATCTTGAAATTTGCAACGACAAAAAAATTGATAGAGATTGATAGTTTTAGGCTAGATTCTTTAAAATCTAATCTAAGAAAGATAACTTATTCATACGTAACACCTATTCCAACAGGTAGAAAAACTACTGGTTTTATTATTTGGGGGCCATTTATAGAGATAAACTAGGCCAATAACAATGAATTTTTCGCTTCCTTTTTCGTACACTTTGTCGTGATATCTAAAGTGTGTAAGTAGGTACACCAATTCCAACAGGATCCCCAAACAGTTCAGCACCTTCTAGGGGCCAACGAACATTTTTCAATATTTTCCCCAACCTAAAAGTACCTAAGAGGCAACGAAAGAGAATTTGGGACCAGCTGGTTTAAGAAAACTAAGAAATTACATCAGGCCCTTACTGCCAGAACTCAGACCCCGGAACAGTGGGAACACAACGTCGACAATGTTGTACGGGCTAAGGCACAAAATGACTGAAGGAAATCGGTTCAGTCAGAGTACCCTCTCAGTGCTTATTGGCTCAATTTTGGGCCCTCCGTTTGAAAGGAGTAAAAACATCTACCTATGCATTGACGGTTTTCCTGCTACATATAAGCTTCATATACCGCATGGGGGCGCTGAATAGGGAATAGGTCTCTCTATTTGGGGGCACTTGAGTTTCTGCCATGTACTGCGCTTTTAAGCCACCAGATAAACGAGAATATACGAGACTTTCGTGCATTATAAAGCAGGAGGTTGAATTATTAGCGACATGTCTTCCCATTTGCCAATAAACCACAAAGGCTACAAAAAAGCACATCCGTTCGTGTTTTTTTTTTTTTTTTAGCACACAATGTAATCCGTTTATTCACCTGGGTAGCTCGTCCTGCAAAATGCAACATTCGTCAATGGAATGTTTCAACTTGGACGATACATCATTTTAGGTCCTGTTGGCCGAGCGCCCGGGTTTCGCTCGAAAGCAACCAACCAACCGTCGCAAATACAATGATTTTAGTTTTACCAGGAAATAACGTTATGCTTGTTGCGCAGAACCCATACGCCACAAAACGACTGCAATCAATCAAAAACTTATTCGAGGGGTTCAGCATCCCCTGGTGGCGTACGAGTTTTTGAAAAGCATCGAGCACTGCCCTGCAGTTTTGGAAACAAATTTCCAAAATTAAAAGAAATGTTAGAAAATAATGACCTTCTTAAGATTACAAGTTCTATAAACTACGTTAGTTTCTTAATTGCTGTTAAACCGTTAAGTTAATTAGGCTCGTAACAAAGCATAGTGTCGAAAAAGTGTCCTAATTTGCGCAAAATAATGACACACATTGCCGGATAAATGTTAGGGTTAGATATTTACATCTCTTTAATTAAATGTACGACTTCAGAAAAATCAACTTCTTTACACCTGCACTGGTCTATTTCTTCTTAAATTTGCGAACATCAATAATGTCGGGCTCTTAAACCAGGGCACTTATTAACAATTTTTGTAAGCTTAAACCATTCCCAAACGAAAAAATCGTGAGAAAGATTTATTATCGTAATAATGTTGAGAATAATTTAATTGCATTTAAATTAGGTCATTTCGATGTCTTCCAAGAATGGGCGAGTTTTGCACAAAAACAATCGTTTCCTAAAAAGAAGGTCCTTATTTTATGATAGAGATGATAAATAAGACACCCGCATCTGAAATCATGCATGAATTCAATCCTGCGACAATGATTGGCCGGAAAACGCAACGCTCGTATGAATTTGAGTTCTGGCAGAACAAATATCCGCATAAGTTATAAGGTTACCCTCTTAATTAAAAACCCTACAAAGCCAGAGTTTTAATTAAATATGAAAATTAATTAAACGTGCAATCACAAAGGAATATCGAATTCCGAGGGACCTTCGCATATCCAACGAAGCCGGAGGGGGGCACTTTGGCAGACAGAAGTTGTCATGACGATTCCATGAAGAAATCCGAAAGACCCTCGATGGAACTATTTGGAACATCTCGGTTTAACAGTCGCTACTAGACTTCCCCTCCGACCAAATCAGATCTGGAAGGTGATTGGTTAGGAATCACGCGGTGTCGTCACGTGGGAGTGCCTTCGGTTAATTCCGTCGAACTCGGTTCATTGTTAAACCCTGTTCGAACGCACTGAAAGCGCCATATTTAAGCGAACAACAGTACGAAAAAACAGACGTAAAAAATCTTTCCTGCACAACACGGCGATCAACAGGAACACAAAAACCGGAAGTAATTACCAATGCCGAGTAAATGGACGAAAAATGGAGCGAAGTGAGCTTTTGTCGAGACTGGGAGCACGAAAGGCACCGAGATTCGCAAAGGCTTTCGGAATCCGAACAATGGATCTGGAACGCGGCGATAATTGGCAACTAGCACGGAAGAATTTAGGAGATTAATAGTTTAGTGGGAGGGGGTGCAAAAAATCGGGATAAGAACCTGTTTACGCATTTTCAGCCAAAAACTTTCTCCCGGCATAATTCTTGTACGTGACACCTGTACAATAACGAACGCTCTGAAATCTTAAAGCTAGTAAATCCAGAAAAAACTGTTCTGGAATATACCTCGACTTGGCAAGCGCACCTTTGACAACATGACAAAGATTCGATACGAAGTCGGCAAAACTAAATTAACGTAAAAGAAACAACGCAAAACGCTAACAGCTTTAAAGAATTCCCTCCGAGGAAAGCAAAACTTGCGGGACTTGACTGCCCATTCAAAGCTCAAGGTTACAGCGAGGGAATGAATGACCAGCAACAAAGACCGGTCCAAATATTGCCAGATTTTGTATTTCTTAAAGCTGAAAAGCGCTTCAAGTGCCTAGCGGCACATCGCTGAACGCTGTTGCAGCGGGGAGAAAAAAGTTGTCTAACTTACGTTTAGGCGATCCCGCATATCCCGAGTCGTTGCTTTCTTCGTTCGCTTCTCCGTTCCCGTTGTTGTTCTTCGTAACCGAAGCGAACCTGGAGAGAGTGCGTCGCGGCACCGGAGGCACGTCGCATTTGATGAACTCCACGTGAGGGCCTGAAGGTGTCGAAACAAATTGAAATTAGCAAAAAGTTCAATACTGAAAACGTAAATTTAAAACCAAATTTGATGAAAAACTGCATAATTGGAAGTGGGGATGACACTTGTCATTAGTACTGGACATCGCCAGTAGAAATAAAAGTAATAGTGCTGTCGTACGACTGCAGACTGTCACGTCGCTGATGATATTTATTGGAGATACATTTTACATCCCCTATTTATTTAAGGAAAACAAAATACGTTGGACACAAAACAACACGTATGCCTTACCGGGGAAGCATCCGGTTTCTCCAGTCCGGGTGTTCCGGCCAATGAGCCAGCCCTTAGGGTCCTCCTCCGTGCCCTCCAGGGTAAATTTCAGTGGCTTCTGCACCTCCAGGATGTCGTTCTTCTGGAAGCTCATTTCGTCTTCCCGCTGCTTTTCGAAGGTCAGCAGCGCGCGGTAAAGTAGCACTTCTCCCATCTTTTCTAGCGCGACCTGTCCCTATTTATCGGTGGTACCACTTTTCACAGAACCGAGCAGTTGGACAATCCGTCATCCCGCACACACTGCGAATGAGAATGATGGCACACATGACAGAGGTCTGAAAAGGGAGAAATAAATCCGAATTGTAGTGCAAAGTCAAAAGCATCAGTTTCTGCAGCTACCCGTAAGAAAAGCCTTACCGGAAGTACCATTATGTTTCATAAAAGCCCTATTGTTATACATAGCTATAACTAGCACATCTAACTTTGTTAGAACTACCTTTCACCCACTCTTCCTTATAAGAAATCCATGAATTTTCTGAACCCTAGGTCCCAAACAAATTTTAATTGCAAAGGAATCATTTGCAATTGCATTTCATGAGATACTAAGAAGCTCTTCAATTTTTTTTGCAAATGGCCTGCACAGAGCATCCTGCTAGAGAAGAAAAGGGTCCATTGTTCATCCCCGAAGCAACTGCGGCAGCATTGTCTTTGGGCAAACTCTGTGGGCGTTTGATACTGCTATTTTTATCTATTTACCTCCGGGATTTTGCGCCGCTAAATTCATTTCAGCAGGTCAATCCTCCGAAACATAAATCACGTACGGAAATCAAACTTTCAACCGGTGACATTTCGTGCACATTTGAGTCACTTGCACATCATCCTGCCAAAGATTGCCATGGCGATTTCAAATCCTAGAGCAGGAGTGCTGCAACAGCAGCATCAACAACAACAATGCCCACCTGTTGACAGCTCGTTCATCGCCATGGCAGAGGCTCTTCAAGAATCTTCAACCAGGAATGCCAAAAATAAAACTTATCGAACAACATCGTTTGCCATTCATTCCGAAGCGAAAAAGGATGCAGGGGAGAGCTTCATCAATGAAGATTTCCACGATTTTTATTTTCAATAAAAGTTGTTCCGAAACGTTCGAAGCAAAAAGCATTTGTCACAACCCCTCTGGAATTGGACCCGCTGTGAGCCCATTCTTACCCCCTTATGTATTAATCGCAGTGTATTAAATTGAATTGAAGGAGTAGTTTGTTTATTGAACATTTCATGGAAAATGGAGGCCTTAAAAAATTCGTGTTTACAGCAATGCTTAGACCAAAAAAATAAAAAAAATAACTAGTACATCTAATATATTTATGGATGAAGTTAAAGGTTGGAAACAGTAGCTCTAAATCAAACTTTTAGAAAAAAAAACAGTAGTCTTTTGTTTCCGTGTAATGCGAGTAAATTTGCTTGTTTATCACGATTGCTATAAATTTGAACAACTTTCTCAAATATGTGTCTGGCATAAGAAAATGTAAGACAGGAAACGTTTCTTTTATGATAACGATTTTCTAAAAGAGAAGGCAGACAAAAATGTATTGTTCTCCTCAGTTGTCGCAAAAGTTTATAATTGCTTTGTTTTAAAACCATAGCGGTGTACGAAGTATATTTTTAGGACAGCTTCGGAAAAACTACAACACAATATATAAATATTGAGCTTAAACTTTCAGAAAAGCAACAAACCTCATTGAAAAATTTGGAAACGTTTAGATCTCAATATTTATACGGAAATTCAGTTAAACTATTTTGCACCAATATCGTACCATAGCTGGCAACCGCTTAAAAAATCGCCAGTTTTGGTAGCAAAAGACAGCTACTTTGAGGATGGTCCTGCTAGACACCAGAATGAAGTGCATTGTATTGAAATTTACATCCGCTACCATTCAGCCTTCTCACGATTAAATTACAAACAAGCACATTTGCAAAACAAAACAACCTTAATACTTTTCAGATCCCTGCACTTCACGATGTTTCCAGTAACTTATACGCTAGCAATGTCGAAACCGAATACGTTAAATAAAAATGTCATCTTGAACTTGAACTAATAACAAATAAATCATTTCGACAAAACGAAAGCAAAACAAATTCCAAAATTGCCGTGCATTTCATTTCTGAGGAAAGTTATCGATGAAGAAGTATCAAAAGCCCCGAAATGTAGTTCAACACGTCCATCTTGCCTGAAACATTCAAGAATTCATACTTTTGGTGATATTAAAGTCAATATCGACAATTCAGATATTTCACTTTGATAGGTTGTTGCTAAAAATGATCATAATGACTTTTGTGTTGTTACGATCACATTCAAATTCAATGCCACATTTGGTATGTCTAGCATTGCTCGATGCAATCTTTGTATCTTGGTAACATCATCAAGTTCCCAAAATTTACGCACCAACTATATTTTCAAGATAAAATTGCAGCTCTTTCAATAGTGCAACCGATTTTGACACCGCTTTCTCCAGTCTCAACCCACATCCCCACCTGCTTTAATCATAAATTCCTTTTCACCCATGCCAATCCCGCAAAGAGCAAACATGTCAAGAACCGCTACATTCGTGATGATCGTAAAGTAATCACCGAAAACAAACCTATCATCGGTTCAAACTGAAACTTAAAATACTGCAGCTTTTAGGATTAAATTTGGCGCCTTTTGGGAACCACACCAGAAACATTTTTGTATCGCAAATGTCAAAGAAAAACGTGCCAATCGTGGTTCGCTGCCCACCTAGGGACCGCCGTCACTGGGCGTTACGCTTCGCGTATCCCCGAAAATCAGCCTTTTCTCAAGAAACGGGAAATTGGCAGCCAAATTCCACTTCATTTCCGTTGTTTTCCGTTTGGACATGAACAAGTAGAGACGTTTCGAACGGGCCCCGCCGAAAGGCTTACTTTACAAAAGCGAAAATGAAAGGTTCTCGATGGCCTTTTGTTCGGTATTTCTCGGCTGTATTTAGTTCCTTTAATGCTGCCCGATCATCGTGAATCGAATCTGGACCCTGCAATCCCAAATAACGCCGACAAATTGACGAAAAATACGAAAGAAAACTCACCAGAATGATTCAGTCAAGCCATGACCGTTTCAACTCGCTACTGTGAGCGCAAATCGAACGCAGCGAGCTGAAGGCGCTGTTGGCCAAAGCGCCGTTGGTCGCCCTCTAGCGGTGGCGGCAAGGGAAGGAGGGGCATTCGAAAAGAACCTTTTCTGGGAATCACAGAACTTCAATTCAATTCAACTCAGTACCCTACATTCAGCAAATAAATGCCATATGGTAGGGGGGGTCGTACCCAATTTTAGGAGAATGCTCCTACTGTTTGTTTGTTTGTT
>JAUJYV010001811.1:0-15333 GCA_033995625.1 Ophyiulus pilosus
TTAACTTTAACGGCGGGAATGGAGGAGCCACGGACTTAACTACCCAATGAACTAGATGAACGTCATGAGCGCGCGTCACTGGCAGTTAATTCAGTGGATAGTAAAGTCCGTGGCTCCTCCCTTCCCGCCGTTAAGTTAACGTTAAGGCGTTGGCTGGCTCAAACTCTCTATATATTGAGCCAGCCAACGCCTTACGTACGTTACGTTAACCTTAACGTTAGAGGCGGGAAGGGAAGAACCACGTATGCGCACTCATGACGTTCAATTAGTTCATTGGGTAGTTAAATGCGTGACTCCTCCCTTCCCGTCTCTAACGTTAAGGTTAACGTTAAGGCGTTGGCTGGCTCAATCTCTCTATTATGAGAATGTTACTGGTGGAAAAGGTATTACTATATATAGAAGTAAAAAAGTTTATCCATTGCTAAACATTAAATGTTTCCAATAAAAATCGTTCAGTACCTACGCAATATTTTAACAGAGTACTTAAGTGCTAAGTGCTTAAGTCGTATTTCCGTTAAGATTAGTTTTACTTACTTTTAGATTAATCCATCTTTATAATGTCTCCACATATGGAATAAATAAACCTTTCGCAAATAAACAGATCGAAATAGACACGGATTAAACTGAAGTCGACGTCAGTAAACCTCATGTGATCGATTTTGTTAAGTGTCATGCATTTACTTTTATATGACCACAAGTTCAATTTTATGATTATATGCACAACTACTTCAATGACCATTCAATAATTTGTTGTCCAGATATATGTCTTAAATCAATTCATGGCCATATACGAATTTTCCTTATTTATTCATGATGTGCAACTTAGTTTAAGTATTCTTTGAATTGAAACTTACCGAATGACTGGCATACGTACGCACTTACTTAGAAATGGACTAAGAAATTAGCAAAATTATTTTAAAAAATAACTTAAGTAGGGGAGACTGGGGTGCATTGAGACATGGGGTAAAGTGAGACAGTGATATTGTTAAATAGTTTTGTTGTCGACATTGACTGGATATTATTTAATCTAAAACGTCTTTACTTTCTACTGTATAACAACCTATATATATGTAGCAAACAGAAATTGGAACGAAGTCACGTGCCCAAGCGCGCGAGAGCACGTGCAAACACGCTATTGGCTGCGCGAGAGCGCCAACGTTCCTTTTATATATATATAGCTGCGCGTGCCAACGTTCTACGAAACATTCGAAATTGAAACATTCGAGTTCATTGGGTAAGATACGAGACAGTGACATTATTAACTAGTTCAATTGTTGGATATTAGAGAGTTTGAGCCAGCCAACGTTAATGAAACGATAACGATAACGTTAACGAGAAACAGCGCTTGCGGCCCGGAATGCCATTGGAATGCCATGCTTCGCATAGGGTAGTCCTTAACATTCCGGGCCGCCAGCTCTGTTTCTCGTTATCGTTACCGTTGTTATCGTTTCGTTAACGTTGGCTGGCTCAAACTCTCTACTGGGTCGAGATATTTGATGTAAAATGCCTTTACTTGTAACAACTATGTAACAACCCATGTAGCAAACATACGCGCGTAAGTACGCAAGTCATTCGGTAAGTTTCAATTCAAAAGAATACTTAAACTAAGTTGCGCATCATGAATAAATAATGAAAATTTAGCACACCTAATTCTACACAATGACATTTTCCGGAAGAAAAATATATAGTTTACGAATACAGTTGTGCAATTTTAAACTCCTTGGGTTTTTGTGGCTTAAAATCACATATTTCATCTTAGAAAAATCATCGTTATTTCCACTTGAACATATTTTGTCGCAGATATTCTATTCTGTTGCCAATTAATGCATATTTTATTTGCTAAATAAATAGAAAAGTAACTTTAGTTGAATGAAACTGCCTTTGATGCGATTTAAGTTTATTTTCGGTCAATCTCAGTGTGGGGTAAACCGAGACCACCGATCTGGGGCAAGATGAGACACATTCACTTAACGATTCTTGAATTTACACTTTTGTAATTGTGGTCAATTTCGATAATTATTAATTTGTATATTCTAACAATAGAGAGTTTGAGCCAGTCAACGCCTTAACGTTAACCTCAACGTTAACGTTAAGCCACTTGTAGTTAAACCACTTATACATGCACGTGATGCTAACCCATGTCAGCACGTGAGGAGGACTCGCACGTGAGCATGCGCAGCGCGTGCCAATTCAAACATTCAAATTGTCCAATTCTAAAATTCGATCGAATGTTCCATTCTATATTCTTTATTTGAAAATATTGCAAATTGCGATTAATAAAACAATTATTAAATGCGAAAAATGTATGTAAAAAGGTGTCTCAATGCTCCCCACTCTACCCTCTTGGTACGTATATCTGCAATTAGTATATGACGTCATAATTCGAGGTAAAAACAACTATTTTATCTTAAAAACATGCACGAAAGTTAAACAATTAGATGTTCTAAAATTTGAAACAATGTCTGATGAACGACATTTTACATAATAATATCCTGGTCTGTGATATAAAAATTGCATGTAATTAATCGTACGCATAATATGCTGTTGATGTATATTTTTATTACGTGTATATATTTTCGTCTACTTCCTTTATGGAACACGCATATACTATATATATATATATATAACAATGACAACATCCAGATTGTATAATTGGCGATATAATTTATTATCTATATATGGTTTTATAAAGGGTGCTCTATCTAATATTGCAGTTATGAATGCGCACAAAAAGGTATCATAAATAAGATTTGGATTTTATGAGGTATCTTTTGATATTCTACTACATTTATCCTCGTTTGGAACAACTGGATGCCATTTTGAATCGAGATGTCGGACTGAATCCTTCGCAAATTTACACAATTTTTCATCACTTGTTTAAAGAAAATCTCGGGAGTTTTTGGATAACACAAACATTTGACTAAAATTCCAGATATGGTAAGTCTTAAAAATTGTGTTCCATAGATGGACATAAATAATACATACTGTACACTGTATATGGAGAATATTAGGTATATATGGCCGTTTTATGGCATATACAGTCGATCCCGCTTAATTGCACAGTGAGCTGGCAAGCCGAAAATGTGCAATTAACCGGTTTATGCAATTATCTGGTCACAATTCCATACAAAAGTTATCCGGGTTCACATCATGTACAAAACATAGGGCAAAAGTTCAGGGAATGGAGAATACGTGCAATTAACCGGTTTATGCAATTATCCGGTCACAATTCCATACAAAAATTGCACATGGGGCTTGTAAAACATGTGAATTTATCCGGTATGTGCAATTATCCGGGTTCACATCATGTACAAAACATAAGGCAAGAGTTTAGGGCATGGAGAATATATGCAATTAACCGGTCACAATTCCATACAAAAGTTACACATGGGGCTTGTAAAATATGTGAATTTACCCAGTGTGCAATTATCCGGGTTCACATCATAAGACAAAAGTTCAGGACACGGAGAATATGTGCAATTATCCGGTCTGTGCAATTGAGCGGTCTCGACTGTACTGTATATGTCCCTATGTATATAATTTTTCCTCGATTTAATATGAATCACGTATTAAAATTGAATTGTTTTTCTGTCTGGAGACTAAATGTCACAATTGTTTGAAAGGTTGACAAAATTTTGTCTGAATTTTGTTAAAAAGGTATGAAGTCTCACGTTCGCATTATAATAAATAATAAATGGTCTTCGCCTCGTTTTCAATAAACCGCGATTAGAAACGAAAATGTCACTGTGTGTGTGCATATTTATTGTTTGACTGACATTTCCTCACATTTAGTGCAAACGAATCCAGTGTTAGTCATTCGAAAATGTAAACGGCACGAACAAATTATGATTATTACGTATTCGAAATCATGCACTTCCGGTTTAAGTGCCTGCAATGCATACGATTTTCATTTATTATTTACGATTCCTGATGATGACTGCACTATATTAAACAAACTTACATTAACGCTTTTAATGCATCCATCCATCCTTTCTGTGCAATTAACCGGTTTATGCAATTATCCGGTCACAATTCCACGCAAAAGTTGCACATGGGGTTTGTAAAATGTGCGTTTATCCGGTGTGTGCAATTATTAGGGCTGACATCATGTATAAAACATAGGACAAAAGTTCAGGGCATGGAGAATATGTGCAATTAACCGGTTTATGTAATTATCCGGTCACGATTCCATACAGAAGTTGCACATGGGGCTTGCAAAATATGTGCATTTATCCGGTGTGTGTAATTATTAGGGTTGACATATTGTACAAAACATAGGACAAAAGTTCTGGGCATGGAGAATATTTGCAATTAACCGGTTTATGCAATTATCCTGTCAAAATTCCACACACAATTTGCACGTGGGGTTTGTAAAATATGCGTTTATCCGGTCTGTGCATTTATCCGCTCACAATTCCATGCACATGGAGCTTTGAAAATATGTGCATTTATCCGGGTTCACATTATGTACGAAGCAATTATATAAAGTATTTTAGAAAATTTAACGGTCGATTAAGTATAATTGCCCATGGTGAAACCCACAACAAAATGTTACGAATTTTGTTTAATTTCGATTATTCATCATTAACACGTGATAATTAAAATTAACATTTAATAAAATGAGGAAATAATTTAAACAATTTTTTTTATACAAATAGCTGCGTTTCAATGACCCTTAATGACCCTTAAATTAAAATAGAAATACTTAGAAAAAAGGCAAGATGAACACTTACAGGTAGAACAAAAATTCAAAGTGAAATAGTATTAGTTGTAAATATGTCAAAGTTAATGAGCGCCATGCTGTTTTCAATCAACATTAAAAATGTACGACATGTCGGGCATTAACAATTACTTGACACCAGGCACAAATCTAAAACACGTTTGTAGTGCTTTCAATAGAGAGTTTGAGCAAGCCAACGTTAACGAAACGATAACGATAACGAGAAACAGCGGCCCGGAATGTCAAGGACTACCCTATGCGAAGCATAAGGCATTCAAATGCCATTCCGGGCCGCCAGCGCTGTTTCTCGTTATCGTTATCGTTTCGTTAACGTTGGCTTGCTCAAACTTTCTATTAGAGAGATTGAGCCAGCCAACTCCTTAACGTTAGAGACGGGAAGGGAAGAATCGCGCATGCGCACGCATGACGTTCAGTTAGTTCATTGGGTAGTTCAGTCCTTGATTCCTCCCTTCAAAACTCTAACGTTAAGGTTAACGTTAAGGCGTTGATTGTCTCAATCCCTCTAGTTTTCGCCAGACAACATCTTTATACTGCCCGTAACTGTATTGGCGAAAGGGAAGAACCACGCATGCGCACTCATGCCGTTCAGTTAGCTCATTGGGTAGTTCAGTCCGTGGCTCCTCCCTTCAAAACTAACGTTAAGGTTAACGTTAAGGCGTTGGTTGGCTCAATCCCTCTAGTTTTCGCCAGACAACGTCTTTATACTGCCCGTAACTGTATTGGCGAAAGGGAAGAACTACGCATGCGCACTCATGACGTTCAGTTAGTTAATTGGGTAGTTCAATGCAATGCTCCTGCATTACAGTTAAGGTCAGTATAAAGACGTTGGCTGGCAAAAACTGTCTATTAGCATAATACAAGGTTTATCAGCTGACTGGCCCAAAGTTACTCCCACTGAAACCCAAAACAGTCCCAAAAACAGGCTAAAGCATCCACATTTTAGGATTATTTTAAGGATGTTTGCATGAATTGTTTGTGCTCCATAATGTTATTCACTATTATTAGAATATCGATCCGTATGTAAGTTGTCATCGTTAAGTGCACAAAAAACCTGTCAACTACCATTAGTATTAAAGGTCCTTCTACTCATCTGACATATCTGAAATGTTTATAGCTAAACGAGACGCTCGTTTATTTAAACGTTATCGATTAATTAGGGAAGAAATTAGCGTAAAAAGTTAAACGCGTTTGATGTGGCCCATATGCTGTATTTCCAATATACTTAGCTCATCGGTGGCTTAGTTAGATCTGGGCCTTCATTGGCGAAATATGCTCACTATTTATGACCCACAAAGGGCCAAATTTGGTTATATATGGTCCATGTATAGCTTTTTCACTAAGGTACATATCTGACCCATCATGACCCCTATATGATCCATCATTGGCTTATTAAGTGGCTATTTATGGTCCATCAAGGGTCAAATATACCCCACACAAGGGTTTTTATGACCCACCAAGGACCAAATATGGTCATATATGGCCCATATATATCTTTTCCTTTAACAGAGGCCCATATATATCTTTTCCACCAACAGAGGCCCATATATGGCAAATAGTTATCTTTTCCACCAACAGAGGCCCCATATATATCTTTTCCTTTAACAGAGGCCCATATATATATTTTCCACCAACAGAGGCCCATATATGGTCCATATACATCTTTTCCCACCAACAGAGGCCCATATATGGTCAATATTTATATTTTCCTTTAACAGAGGCCCATATATGGTCCATATATATATTTTCCACCAATAGAGGCCCATATATGGTCAATATATATATATCTTTTCCACCAACAGAGGCCCATATCTGGTCCACATATGATCCATCATTGGCTAAATATGCTCTATGCAAGGCTATTTAGGGTCCATCAAAGGACCATATATGGCCCACATGTATATATTCCACCAACAGAGGCCCATATATATATTTTTCTCCAACAGAGGCCCTATATGTGGTCCATATATATCTTTTTCACCAACAGAGGCCCATATCTGGTCCATATATGACCCAACATCGGCTAAATATGCTCTGTGCAAGGCTATTTAGGGTCCATCAAGGGGCAAATATGCTCAATACAAGTGTATTTATGACCCACCAAGGACCAAATATGGACATATATGGTCCATATATAGTTTTTGAACCCGGGTGAACTCTTTTTTTCTGTTAGACTATCCTTATAACGGTATAAACCTAATCTGATTTTAATTGCACTATGATTATCAATTGATTAAAACCCCACTGGCTATTAAGTCATGCGTAATAAAAGTATTTAATTCCATATGTGACCTGGGTCTCACGTGAAGAGTGCCCTGACTACCTAATCATGTTAAGCCATATATTGATTCTTCGATTGGACTTCCCACGACGAGTTCCGCCCAAATCTTGGCCCCTTTTGTTCGTGTTACACGTGGGAATTCAAACCCCGAAACTAATCCATTTCTTATACGCATTTTCGTGTTGGCACACACACGCCATTTCCGAATCAAATGCTTTTTATAGACGTGTTTCTGATAAAGTTTTTTTTGTTCATGTGGTTGCCATAGATACACACCACTAACATTTTGTCAAATATGTACAGTATGTGTGCAGAGAACATGATACGAAACATTTCATGTGTTTATATAGGTATCGACATTAGGCCTAATTAATATAAATGAACGGTACACGAATTCGGAAAGTGTGACGATTGTAAATAAATCTTCATCGTCACAATAAACTTCCCAGTGCAAATACTATGTATATAGTGTGATGAAAGTCATTGTTACCAACATCCAACACGCTATTGGCTGATAATAAATAGCCCATAAAACTAATAGGTCAATCATAAATTGAAAATGTACACATTTAGGTTTATATGGCAAAGGTATTGTGTAATGAGATGTATACGCCTTGACTTCCTGGTAGCTATATATTTGCCCCATAGGGGAGACATGGGGCAAGATGAGACAGTGACATCAATAGGAAGTGCTGAAAAGCAAGGGATTCCCGATGCCATATTGTATTACCAGACTTATTATGGTAAGAGCTTAGGTTGCTTCTGTTGAATAAAAGACCTCGAGACCTCACAGGATGGTTCATATTCAGGATATATAGAGATGGTCCAGGGTAGGGCAGTTAGATTTGTTAAGGGCAGTTATCAACATTCTGCTGACAGAAATGCTCCACTCTCTAAATTGGGACACTTTGAGCCGTCCAGACGCGAAACGTTATATACGGGGTTATTCAAACGTTTTAATCTTTCTCCTAATTCCCATCTTGATTCCCATATATTAACGCCTAACGGCCATTCTAGGAGTAGCCGTAATCACTCAAAGGGCCTTTGACCGAGCTTCGTGCCAAGACGGATGCTTACTATTGGTCCTTCTTTTTGCAAGCGATTAGACGATGGAATAGCCTAGTACCAGGCGATTCTCCCGATTTGGTACAAATTCAATCTAACAATGATGTCTAAGTCGCTACTGACGTATCTGACGCATTCTCCTGAAATTGGGTACGACCCCCCTCTACCATATGGCATTTATTTGCTGACTGTAGGGTACTGAGTTGAATTGAATTGAATTGTAGAGATTTACAACAAATGTATTGCGTAAACGAGGCAAAGCTGCCCTCGTGGCCACACTTGGCTAAGAGTGGCAACGAACGAGAGCTGCGAGCTCCTTTTATAGGCAGCGAGCAAAAAATGGAATTCAGTGCGCGTGCCGAATTGGAACGCCAGCGCGTGAAGGAAGAGTCTACTAAATATTCGAGGGTAGACGGGTGTATTAGAGTGTACAATGCGCTTATAAAGGATATTAATCATGTCAATTAAAATAGTTGTTCAAAACACTCGTTGCACGCATTTGCATAATCGTGGTGATATTTTTAAAAAAGTACAATATCTTTGAATGAATGCGTTGAAAATTTTTCAACGAAATTTAAAAAAAAAATAAAGATGAAAAATTGGGTAGAAAGATTTAATGGACAAGTACATTTGAATAAGGAAGAAATATTTTAAAAAGGTTACTTCCCGTCTGCACATCTTACGTGTCTGTGCTCGTACAATTTGCATTTCGCATTGAAAGTTTATTTCATTTCTACGTTGTTGTTGTACTGTGTTTATAATTTTAAAAATGAAAATGCTGAATAATTTACTTCCTACCAGGGCTGTAAATATATGGGGAGGGGGATATTGGGTATTCCTCCCTTTCCCCCCTCCTCCCCCCCCCCAAAAAAAAAAAATCCAAGAAATTGTACAAATTCCAAGCCGAATTGGTAAAATATAAATGACAGATTTTAATTCTTAATAATTTTGCCACCAAATTAAGATATGAACATAATTTTTTTGCATTAAAATACATTTTTTAAATTAGTGCGAAATGAGGACAATATTCAGCTTTAAAAATATTAGCAGAAAACATGAACTTGTGTGATTTAAAATTACAAAATTCGCTATTTTTACATATATTTGGAGCAATTGTTTTTGAAATAAATTTTGTAAATTATTGAGAAATGAGGGTATAAAAATATTAACAAAACACAGGATTTTGGGTGATTTTAAAATTCAAAAATCACTGTTTTTACACATTTGTAGCAATTTTGTAAATCCGTGCGAAATGAGGACAATTTTCAGTTACAAAAATATTAGCAAAATACAGGATTTCGAGTGGCTTTAAAATGCAAAAGTTACTGTTTTTACACATCTTGTTTTTGGCAGCTTTTTGAGAATAAATTTTGTTAATTAATGCGAAATGAGGACAATGTTCAACAAGAAAAATATTAGCAAAACACAGAACAATCACTAATTTTACACATTTTTTAGTATTTTTTTTTTGAAAACTGCTATTAATGATAATTTCTCCCCGAATTATACTTTCAAAATTTGTCTTTCATTATTGCTGATATTTTGAAAATAATAATCAGATATTCATTTTCAAGTTGATTAATGTCTGAAGGTTCCAACTGTCCATATCGCTCTCACTTGGCATAATCGATTTTGAATCTATCCCTATATTTATGATTGAGATTGTAGACTGCTCCAGACAGACGACCCTCTCATTATTTTGTAAAAAATATTGTACTTGAAATATGTAAATATTTATAACATGTACGACGTGGGTTATTTATAAGGGTTGTGGAGATCGATTGCCCCAATCGATGACCTACATGTTTTTTCAAAAGACCCCTCCGTTTTTACTTTCGCAAATCTAATGAATTAAAGATTGAATTTGTAGCTTCATGTTACATTTAAAGAGATAATGGGATCGCTTTGACAACCTATTGTTATCGACTCAAATATAAAACAGATCGATATCATGCACCTGCTTACCATTCATTTATAAATTTATAAATCTATACTATATTTGCTATATTTTATACGAAATTTAAAAAATAATTATTTTACCTAGACTTTTTCAATTGTAAATCCAATCATAAATCATAAAATTGATAAGTACAATTTTTTTTTATTTAAGAAAAATTGTACTTTCGTTTAAGAAAAATTGTATTGAACTTGTATTTTTAATTTAGAAAAATCGTACTTTTATTTAAGAAAAATTTTATTTGAGAAAAATTGTATTTAAGAAAAAAACAACTTGAGAAAAATTGTACGAAAAACAACTTATGAAAAATTGTATCGAAATTGTATTTTTACTTAAGAAAAATCACACTTATAAAAAAAAACTGCTAAAACGTGTAAAAGCAATGATTTTTTTTGTATTTTAAAATCACTCAAAATCCTGTATTTTGCTAATATTTTTATAGTTGAACATTGTCCTTATTTCGCAATAATTTACAAAATTTATTTTCAAAAAAACTGCTAAAAATGTGTAAAATTAGTGATTTTTGCATTTTAAAATCACTCAAAATCCTGTATTTTGTTAGTATTTTTATATCTGAACAATGTCCTCACTTCGATAGTTTAATTTCGCATTAATTTACAAAATTCATTGAGAAAAAAAGCCTGCCAAAAATGTGTAAAACCAATAATTTTTTCATTTTAAAGTCACTCAAAATCCTGTATTTTGCTGATATTTTTATATCTGAACAATGTCTATTTCGCATTAATTTACAAAATTTATTCTCAAAAACAATTGCTACAAATGTGTAAAATTAGTGATTTTTGCATTTTAAAATCACTCAAAATCCTGTATTTTGCTAATATTTTTATACATTTTCATTATTTTTCATTAATTTACAAAATTGTGGGGGAAAATCCCTGCCAAAAATGTGCAAAAACATCGATTTCTGCATTTTAAAAACCTATTTCAGTCATCTAATATATAAAAATCAGGGATTTTAACATCGCGGTTAATAGCGCATCATCAGTACAATATTAGTACAAAAGTTTGTCTATAAAAGTTTGCTATTAGTATAGTGATGGAATAAAAAAGGACCTGCATAAATGGCCCTTGGTGATCATTTACAAAAACACCCCGGCCATCAACCCGAATTTATACGTTTCAATTTGGTGTGCAATCACTTCGAAAGCCCTCAAAAACATTGGCAGTTTATAAACGGACAGTTTTACACCTAATAGGTGTATTAAAAAAGAGCGAATGAATAGTTGCACCGACAATGGATTATTATTGTCTTGTCATCGACTAGGTTTTGACACCCTCTCGAAAAAAAACCCCTTTTGAATAGCCTTTGAATAGGAAAAACCAGACAACTTTCGCCTATAGCATGAAACCCGGAGTAGACTAATGAACAATTTGGGGCTACGAAGTGAATACTAATCAGCGCATTGATAAAAACTCCAGGTACTATGCCCTTTCGAAGCCCAAAGGCATAATCTTCACCGTACACAATGGTACCCGGTACCACCGACTCAAACGTCCAATGGCCGCTTGACTCCCCAAACACAGGACAGGTTATAATGATATATATTCAGAAATTTGAAAATCCTTCCTCGAGTGTTGTGCGCATCGTCGATGGTTAATATTACCGTGGTGGATTCCGGGAATAAGACCAAAAGGCCACATCTGTCTGCACGTCATGGAGTCGATGGTTTCCGTCTCATTTTTCCTTGAAATGTCAGTTCTCCGCATTTTTGATGTTTGGTTTTTTTTTGTGGCTGCTGCTGTGCTAAACACGTTTTTGGGTACTGAGGTCAGGAAGCTTCTACTGCTGCTGCTGCTGTCTTGAATTTCGTCTATCAGAAACTATCAGAAACTGAAAAAAAGGATGTTGGTGAACCTCTCGTGGGTGGAAAAGTTAGATATGGACATGTATGGGCCGTATATAGCCACGTATGGGCCCTACATAGCCACGTATGGGCCGTGCATGGACCATATTTGCTCCTTAAAAAAACATAAATAGCCTTGTATGCATGGGTCATGCTTGACCCTTGATGGGCCATGGCCATGCTTGGTCTTTGAAGGGGCATGCTTGGATTTTGATGGGTCATGCTTGGCCATTGATGGGCCATCCTTGACTTTCGATGGGCCGTCCTTGGATTTCGATGGGCCATCCTTGACTTTCGATGGGCCATTCTTGGTCTTTGACGAGCCATCATTGGTTTTCGATGGGCCATGCTTGGGCTTCGACGGGTCGTTCTTGGTCTTCGATGGGCCATCCTTGGCCTTTGATGGGCCATCCTTGGCTTTCGATGGGCCATCTGTGGCCTTCGACGGACCATGCTTGGCCTTCGACGGGCCATGCTTGGCCATTGATGGGCCATCCTTGACTTTCGATGGGCCATCCTTGGCTTTCGATGGGCCATGCTTGGTCTTTGACGGGCCATACTTGGCCATTGATGGGCCATCCTTGGCTTTCGATGGGCCATTCTTGGGCTTCGACGGGCCATCCTTGGCTTTTGATGGGCTATCCTTAGGCTTCGACGGGCCATCCTTGGTCTTTGACGGGCCATCCTTGGTCTTTGACGGGCCATCCTTGGCTTTCGATGGGCCATCCTTGGCTTTCGACGGGCCATCCTTGGTCTTCGACGGGCCATCCTTGGCCTATGATGGGCCATGTTTGGTCTTTGACGGGCCATCCTTGGCCTTCGACTGGCCATCCTTGGCCTTTGATGGGCCATGCTTGGTCTTTGACGGGCCATCCTTCGATGGGCCATGCTTGGTCTTCGATGGGCCATGCTTGGTCTTCGACGGGCCATATTTGGCCTTCGACGGGCCATCCTTGACCTTTGATGGTCCCAACATGTCATGTACGAATATGTGGTGGTATAATATTTTTAAAAAATGGACGTTTAATTCGTGAGGAAAAATAGGATTATTTAGTCCTATTAGGTAACTAATTATTTAAGCTGATCTTAATTAATTAAACTACTTTTCGTTCGTTTAAAGAGAAAGGAAATCTATTATTATTTATACGTGGAAAGTTTGTTTAAGGAAGCAACTTATCGTGCGCAAGTGCAACAATATCATTAAGGAAAACTTAAATTTATAGTCGACGATAATAAAAAAAACACGTGTCGACATTCAGATCACGATTTGAAACTCGTGTATCTGGAAATTAAGCTCGCTAAATACTTGAAAATAGTCCTGCGGATTAATTGTACAATTTAACAGTAAACATGACATTGGCATATCCAATTCCTTATCATTTTACGAAACACATGACAATACCATATCTACAAATTGCAATATTCTAAATGATACGAAGAAAGGTTTAAGTGTGCACCATATTCGGAGAACATTTCCTAGAATTGCACATAAATGTAAAATTGGTAATATTATAAAAGCGTAATTCAGAGATTGAGCCAGCCAACGCCTTAACGTTAACCTTAACGTTAGAGGCGGGAAGGGAAGAACCACGCGCTGCGCACTCGTGACGTCCAAGTTAGCTCATTGGGCAGTTCAATGCGGGACTCCTCCTTTCCCGCCTCTAACGTTAACGTTAACCTTAACGTTGCAAGAACCACGCGTACGAACTCATGACGTTCGTTAGCTCATTGGGTAGTTCAGTCCGTAGCTCCTCCTTTCCCGCCTATTAAAGTTAAGGTAAGTATAAAGACGTTGGCACGCGAAAACTGTCTTAATGTACGGTACGTTATATTAGAGAGTTTGAGCCAGCCAACGCCTTAACGTTAACCTCAACGTTAGAAGCGGGAAGGGAAGAACCACGCATGCGCACTCATGGTGTTCAGTTAGTTCATTGGGTAGTTCAATCCGTGACTCCTCCTTTCTCGCCTATTAAAGTTAAGGTAAGTGTAAAGACGTTGGCACACGAAAACTTTCTTAATGTACGTACGGTACGTTATATTAGAGAGTTTGAGCCAGCCAACGTTAACGAAACGATAACGAAACACACTGGCGGCTCGGAATGTCAAGGACTACCCTATGCGAAGCATGACATTGTAATGACATTCCGGGCCGCCAGTGCTGTTTCTCGTTATCGTTATCGTTGGATGGTTTAAACTCTCAAATCTCTCGAAAGAACCACGCATGCGCACTCATTGCGTTCAGTTAGTTCATTGGGTAGTTCAGTCCCTGGCTCCTCCCTTCCCGTCTCTAACGTTAAGGTTAACGTTAAGGCGCTGGCTGGCTGAATCTCTTTAATCTCTCTAAAGAACCACGCATGCGCACTCATTGTGTTCAGTTAGTTCATTGGGTAGTTCAGTCCGTTGTTCCTCCCTTCCCACCTCTTACGATAAGGTTAACGTTAAGGCGTTGGCTGGCTCAATCTCTCTAATCTCTCTAAAGAACCACGCATGCGCTGCGCGCACTCATTGCATTCAGTTAGTTCATTGGGTAGTTCCGTCCGTGGCTCCTCCCTTCCCGTCTCTAACGTTAAGGTTAACGTTAAGGCGTTGGCTGGCTCAATCTCTCCGTTCTCTCTATTAATGTGTATAAAAACACGTCTGTTCGCAGCCATTTCTGATGTCTGTCATGACGAATGGGTTTTTTAATCTCGCCTGAAGTTGAAGGTGACATGTTTTGTCGGTGTTATTAACTCTCACTTCACCAATTTCTACCGTTGTTGTATTAAACGATAAATGTTACCGAGAAAATGAAATTCCTCGAATTACAATCGCGAGTACAAGCAACTGGCTGGCACGCTTTATTCGGATGACTCACGACATAAAAGAGCTATCGAATGTTTCAAATTCATTAGTCAGACGCGTGAGAAGATAAAAAAAAAAGCAGAGTAAAAGAAAACGTAAAAAACTAGGGCAGTGAACGGTACACATTTATCACTCCTCGTGATCTTAATTTGAAATGATTTGCACAATTCGGGGTTCGCGACAAAATGATTTATGAATTTTTTGTTGTCTGGACTTTTAATTTGAAAGACAGTTTACAAATTGCGTATTCTGTATGAGTCGAAAAATGCCTAAATATAATACTCGTGTACAGTTGATTGATTTTTAAGTTACAATTAACTATTTGGTTAAATTATTGGTAAAATATGCCCAATTTCTGATATCTCCATATTTACCCAATTTCTGACATTTCCATATTTGCCCAATTTCTGATATGTCCATACATTTCCAATTTCTGATATTTACACATAAGCCCAATATCTGATATCTCCATATATGCCCAATTTCCATATTTACCCAATTTCCGACACTTCCATATTTACCCAATTTCTGATATTTCCATATTTACCCAATTTCTGATATTTCCATATTTACCCAATTTCTGATA
>JAUJYV010001812.1:0-15328 GCA_033995625.1 Ophyiulus pilosus
CATTCAGCAATATTTCCATTGTTCCGGATTTGCCATGAGGCATGGTAGGCCTATTCACCAAAAAGGACCAGGGAACTACTACAGCACTTCCACACAGTACTGTAGCTAGAAGAGAAGTGAGTGGGGCAAGGCAAGGGGGTCCCAAAATTGACATCCTCTGACGTCACAGAGCAAGAGAAGAAAAGGAGGGTAACTTTACAAAAAAAACCTCTTGGAAAGTTCCTACCTCCAGGGGATTAGGCAGTGACTCAGCAAAGGAGGTTTGAAAAGACATGCCTGCCAAGTCATAAAAGGAATGTAGCTAGGGTGCTCCAGTCTAAAGGCTTTGGCTTGCATTATTTTAGTCAAATCTTATTTGCCAAGACATGGCACCCCTGTAATGTCATTATTCCCCATAACATTATCAACAGCAAGCAGCTAATAAAAACATGCTCTTAACCATGTAAACACCACTACATGGGAATGGGATCAAATAAAAAAACTTTAGGATAATGCAATCAATACCCGGGTTGCATTATCCAAAATTTACAAATGCATTTAGAACAATCACGCACTTATTTGTTCACAATGTTAATTTGTTTGTCCGCAGCTAGCAGAAAAACATCTGATGTGATCACACGATGACTTACGCCCTTTAGGGCGCCATAACACATTTTCGACGCCCCAAAACAACACTTCCAAGGATGAAACAATATTACAAACATTAGTATGGTATCAATATTGTGATGTGGTCAATATCTTGCCATAAGCATTGACTATAATAGTGTCGAAAATGCATGATTTTTATGCAAATTTTGATAGTTTTGCTAATATTTTCATAACTACCTGCTTCTAGAGGATCGCTAAATATGGAATCTCAATCTTCTTCCCTTTCTGTTATCCCCTCTTCCGTGCCTAAACTTGACTCTGTCTCGCAAACAACAGCAGCTTGTTCAAGGAAAGATAGTTGCTTTGCATAAATGTATGTCCTTGCCACCATAGCTCCCTGACCAGACTGGGTTTTCTTTTTGGTACTTTTTATGAAGCTATCTCTGATATTCCTCCATTTTTTTACTACCATAGTACCTGGAAAATACATAAATTTATTATAACTTTGTTAATAAATTAAATATAACATTGCAGATATTTGGGGAGTGGATGTGACCAACTTGACCTGCACTTAACATTCAAAATTGGCCGATCAACAATTTCTTATATATTGAGACGAGTATGCACAGCAATTTGGGACACTTTAAGAGAAGAATGCTTTCCTAAACCAACAGAAGAAAAATGGGTTGAAATTTCCCAAGGATTTCAAAAAAACGCTTAATCTCCTAATTGCTTAGGTGCCATTGATGGCAAACATGTCAGGATTACAAAACACAGTTTAAGTGGATCATTGTTGTATAATTATAAAAACTTTTTCCATTGTACTCTTGGCTATAGCTGACTCAAATTATAATTTCATATTTATTGATGTTGGCTCTTTTGGCGAAGACTGATAGCAAAATTTTTGAAACCTTCATTTTACAAAAGGCTTCAAAATAATTCTCTTAGCTTGCCAAATCCTAGACCCCTTTCCGGCACTGACTCTCCAAACATGCCTTTTACATTTATTGGCGATGAAGCATTTTCTCTTTCAGGAGACGTTATGAGACCTTATAGTGGAAAGGTATTGTCTGACACAAAAAGAATTTGTAATTATCGCTTATCACGAGCCAGCAGATACGTAGAAAGCACTTTTGAAATACTTTCAAATAGGTGGAAAAATTTTTCATAGGGCTATAAATGCAAATTTGGATTTCAGCATTTCAATCATTAAAACTTGTTGTGTTCTTTATAACTTTATCAGGGCAAGGGATGGCTTTAACCTGCAAGATGTTTTGAGTATTGAAGGTTTATGTGACTATGATCCAAATGCAAGTATAAGGAGACCTGTAGTAAATACTAACAATTGAAACAGATTAGCTCAATATTTTGTATCTGATACAGGAAGCTTGCCCTGGCAAAACCAGTTCATGTAGACTAGAATTCTTAAATTAACAGTCTCCTATTAGAAAAAAATGGTTTAAAATATCACATTTCCAAAGAGAAATTAATTTCATTATTCCCTGAGTCATGAATTATTAGTTGTTGTTTTTACTGTTGATTAATGTTGAGCTTTGAAGGACCTGTTCATTTCATTTGTATTATTTCATATATGTTCAATTGTTAATTGTTCATTGACAACAAGTTGTCAATGAACAATTAATGAAATTGGGGAATTTTTTAATTCAGATAGTGACATTCTTCTAAATATACTGAGCAAAATGTCACTATCCGAATTATAAAATTGGTTTTCATTATGTATATCCACTTATTTTGTTTCTTTCTTTATCGTCAATATTTTCAAATCCATTATAAAATGTTCTGCAAATTTGAATCCATGCGCCTCTTTTTTATTTCTGTCGTGATAATCATTACAAGATAAGCTCCAAATCTCCGGAAACTTTTGCACTTCGTTGATAAACAACTCGACATCGATATCCTCCGCCATTTTCTTTTCGAATGTCACGTGTTTTTTGTTTATATTGCGGCCGTTCACTCCCCTGTAGAGTGAATCATTACGTACACTGTGTGTACTTAGGCGCCGCAAATTATGTTTGCTCCCGCAGCGGGACCGAGGGGAACGACGGCTGAAATTCAACCTGACGGTTCCTGCCGGTCTCCGCATGTATGTATGAATCGGTACTATTGAAAATTATTCCCCCCGGGCCCGGACGGCAGTTAGCCGCAGAAAACGACGGCTGAAAGCCTGCAATGTGTACCGGGCCTAAATTTGTTGAATTTTCTTCGAGTGGTCCTTGCAAGGTAGAATGTTGTAACACCTAGCTTTCCACTGCTTGTTGAAGCTAATTATAACAAATAATGAAGATATATTTCATGTTAGTTTAATATTATATTAACAAACTGTTAGAATTATAGTTATGCAGAATATGAATGAAAAATGTATATCTAACTTCAAATTTAATTGTATTGCAATTACAACCACTAAGTACCAATGGTGGGAAACCCACCATGCATATTTTCGTTCTCAAAATGTTCAAAATTAAGTGATTTTGACTAATGTTTTTCTTGGATTACATTAATTGTACCCTTTTAAATGTAATTCCAGTGAAAAGTTTGGTTAAAATTTGTCAAAATTTATGAAAATGAAATATAAAAAATGCTACTTAAACAATTCACTTGAACTACTGGAGGACGCCATTACCAATTTTTAACTGATTTTAAAGTTTAACAATAACTGATTTTAAAGTTTAACAATAAATGATTTAATTGTTTAAACTACACAGGATTACATTAGAGTGGGAACCTAAAAAATACACCTTGGTAAAGGCACTTTTTAGTTGTCTCCTCCTATTTTATGTCTATTGACCAATGGTCAATGGACCTTTACAACTATGGGGACACCAGTGGCATCTGGCATCTAACTGATGCATTTGTCAATACAACTTGACCACAAAGAATAACATTTCAATTATAAACACAATGATTTAATTTATGCATGCACTGGTTCTCCAAGCCCTAATACTTAATGTTAAATAATCATTTAACATTTGCATGCATTTCTGCCTTAAAGACTGGAGAAAGCCCTTAAAGGCAGAAGCGCCATAGCCAAAACAAGCATGGTCTTTGGTGCCAAAATTAAAATTTCCAGAAAGAAATTCATCATTTGAATTGTGCTTACTGGCCATAATGTTTTAGACATTCAGAATGGGAGCACATACACCATTGTTAAGTGCTGTGGACTCCCACAATTGTTGTAATATCGTAATATCACAACACTGACTGATTAATGCACATTGACTAAAGATCATCATTTCTCACATTTTCCTCCATACCATGGCTGCTCAAAATGGTTGAGCTTGGTACTGGTACCACAGTTGCCCAACTAACTGCAACTCAAGGTTTTTCTTGTCTAAGCTGCATCTCATGCTTAAACTAAAGCTGGAGATGACACACATTTTGCTGTCTTCAGCTCATCTTGTCAAGTTTTCTGTACAACTGTGGTATGTATCTGGGACTTGAGAAGGAGCTCAGTCTCAAGGTCAGACGATTTGAGCAGCTGTGGTACGGGGGTGGGACACAGGTGCTCCTCCAGATGCATACCAAAGCTACACCGAAAAATTGCCAAGGCGAGCTCAAGACAGCCAATTACGAGACAGCTCAAAGTTGGTCAGGAGATACATTGAGACCAGCTCAGAGGACAATTTAGAAAATGAATTTGATTTATTTCTCGAGTTGATAGAATTTGATAGAATTAACTTTCTACTAGATTCGGACCTCGAGTTTTTCGGAGTCGTATCGAGCTTTTGGGACTTCTTAGGGGATGACCTCAGATCGAGACAACCCCTCATCAATACTGACTCAAATACCGATACCAAACCTGACATTAATGTTTACGGTGATTCAGTATGGAACACTACGATATTTGAATTGAATTATCATCTACCAGTACAGACAATATTGCGAAACTATTTGGAACTATTTATAATGTTTAAAAATCACGGGTTGATGCAATCTATTCCGATGTATGATGGAAGCCTTAGTGCATAAGCAGCTGAAACATTTTTCACACAGTTAGATAATATGGTGGGGTTAGGTAATTGATCAGATGAGCAGAAAATCAGAACTGCAAAATGTCGTATGTCAGGTGTTGCTTTAACATTCGCGCAGAGTTATTCGTTGAAAAGTATCAACAAGTTTGACAAATTTAAAGCCGCGATCTAGCAGCGCTTTTCTTCGTACATCCTACATCACAGTTACGATAGATGACGACGTGCACTCAAAAGAAAGACGAACATCTAAAGGATTTCGCGAACAGGGTTCAGAAAATAGCTGACCAATGTTTTTCTGACACTTTAAAAACAGCCGCTATTTGCGCTGCTGCGCAAGACTTGTACGAAACATAGTTGCTAGTTCAATACATGGCAGGGTTATGCGATCCCGTAGGTAGAACGGTTTTGGTGCGAAATCCCAAAACTTTCCAAGAGGCGATCGAATTCGCTACGCAGGAGAATGAAAACGAACAAATCAGAGCCGAAAAACATGTTCTTATCGTAGAAGAAGATGGAGCCTTAGTTAAGAGAGAAATGGACCTCTTGCAACGTTTGGCTGCCATTGACACAACTCTTGCTGAAACTCGAGATGCGAGTCGAAATTTGAGTATGGTTATAGCAACCATGGCCCCAATGGAGCATATGGATATCCGAGTTCACCAGTTCAACGGAAATGTATGCCAGCTTTGCGATGTTGTTGAACACAAAGCACCAAATTGTCCAAGGGTTATACGAGAACTAGAAATTCCAGACCGAAGTAAGTCACCCATTAGGGCAGGACTAAACCAAGCTAGGCCTAATCGCTGTTTTATTTGCGATCAGCTAGAACATTTCGCGAGAGAATGTCGGCGAACGAAATGCACCTATTGTCAGAAATTAAGGCATCGAATCCAAGATTGTTGGATGAAGCAAGGTCGAGATGGAGCTAATAACAGTGGTAGTCACACAACACCACCAAAAAATGGGTCTCCAGGAAGTCCCAGAACGCTCCCTCCTTCACCAAAGATATAGTAGAAGCGAGGATGACTCAACACTGTCGCACAGTTGATGGTGATGTAACAATTCCAGTCAAAATTAAAGGTAAAGTTTTTACATTTTTAGTAGATACCGGTAGTCAAGTGACCCTTTTATGCGGAGCAGATGCAATTAATCCCCCAATGGCTTATCCCATTTCAAATGGAAGATTTATAGTAAAAAAAAATAATTGTGGGAAAATAAAATAAGAGTTGTTAACACCTTGTATTGTAGATTCTGTTGAACATGTGGTTCGTCCTATGTTGGAATATTTGTGCACCTGTTTGGAACCCTCAAAGGATGGTTCATATTCAGGGTATATAGATGGTCCAACATAGGGCAGTCAGATTTGTTAAGGGAAGTTATCAACATTCTTCGAGTGTGACAGAAATAATCCACTCTCTAAATTGGGAAACGATGAGGTCCAGATGTGAAAAGTTATCTGAGATTATTCAAACGTTTTAACCTTTCTCCAAATTCATATCTTGTTTCCCATATATGTGGCCTAACAACCACTCTAGGATTAGACATAATCACTCAAATTCTTTGACCGCGCTTCATGTCAAGATGGACGCTTGCTATTGGTCCTTTTTGCATGTGATTAGACAGTGGAATAGCCTACTTGGTGATTCTCCTGATTTGCTAAAAATTCAATCTAATGTGTGATTTATTTGCTGACTGTAGAGTACTGAGTTGAATTGAATTGTATGTTTGGCATTTTTGATCACTCAAGATCACCTTTTGGAAATGTTCAACATTGTTGCATTTCATGTGCAATAACACGCCAAATGTCCTTGATTGGTCAACTGTTGTAATATTCATGTCATCATCAGGGTTTTCGGACGACCACTTCTCTTTTTGTCAGTTACAGTTTCCTCAAAAACAATTAAGTAAAAATTCAATCTAACAATGATGTGTAAGTCGCTACTGGCGTCGGAGCATTCTCATGTAATTAGGTATGACCCCCCCCCCACCCTATGGCATTTATTTGCTGACTGTAGGGTACTGAGATGAACAGAAATTGAATTGAATATGATGCTCACTGAGTTCTATCGATGATGGAATTGCTAGAAAACAACCCTCAAAAGGACACCCAACACATAATAAGGATTTTGAGCAAATGGTCATAAACTTGTTAGCTATATTGTCTGGATATATATGTAATATTCAATATATATATATATATATTCAAATCCTTAGCAGATTTTTTTGCATGGAAGGAATTATTGGTGTGGTAATCCAGCCATAATGGATGAACTTCTTCAAATTGCAAGCTAAGCAGGAAAATGTAACCTTTTCATTTACAGAACTGCAATGGAAAAGTTAAAGCTATTTGATGTCTCCAAACCAATTCAAAATGTGTATGGAAGTCAGGTGGCATTGGCATGTCTCTGGGATGTTTGTGAGGAGGAATCCTTGCACAAATTTCTGAGACAGTTAGACGATTTGGAATGGACGACTGTTGTAGCAAAGTCAAAACCTGAATTGAATCTGGTGAGTTTTCAGGAAAAGCTCTTGCCTGCAACGCAGAAGGAAAAGCTGAAGTATGCTTTGAGGCGTTTCGTGGAACATTGCAAAGGACTTGTATGGGCACAGGACTTTGAAAACAACATTCCCCAGAGTTGGGAAAAACACGGTGACATGATTATTCTTCCAAAAGGCAGTTTCCAGAAGACACCCTGGGAAGACATTAAAGGTAGGATTCTGAATACATTTCCTTCCCAAATCATGTGTTATTTCAATAAGATATGTTCAATTTTATTCTACTTATTTTGAGCATTTGGCATATTGACAAACTATACCATCAGAGATGATAATTAAAAACTTTGATAAACAATTAAAAGTTGACAGGGTTGGAGCTATGGTTTTTTTAAAAATGGCAGTGAGTTTGGGGTGAATGTGAGTTATGAGAGTGATTGAATAGGGAAGAATCACCTTTTGTCAGAATGGGTTCACCAACTTATCCTTTTAAAGTTGCAAGACTGGTTGAATCTAGAATCCAATCTTTATGCATCTTTCAAGTGTTTTGGAGTCAGCTCTTCGTCCAGAAGGCTGTGTAACAAGTGTTTCACAATTTTATAACATTCCGGCAGCAAGCCCAAGTACTCTCTTATAAAAATATTAACTATAATTTAAGTTAAATTATAGTTCCAGTAGGTATCAAGGTATATTTGATTCAAAAGTAACATTTAGCAATGTTCTGTAGAATAAAAGTGCATTATAACCCCATTACGTTTTTTGTTTCCATTTAAGATAAATAGGTTCAACTTTTTATTTCTCAGTTTGACTTAATCCTCTATGAAGTTACTTTTTAATAATATTTAAAAAATGTTTTTTTGGGTTTATTTTAATCTATAGGGCTTATAAAGTACAGTATTGGCCAAAACATTTCCAACTGAGTGACAAAAATGTTAATGTTGAAAATAATTTTATGTGACTTAAATTCAAGAACAAAGCAGTAGGTTAAATTCAATTCAGTACCCTACAGTCAGCAAATAAATGCCATATGGTAAGGGAGTCATACCCAATTTTAGGAGAATGCTCCCACATCAGTAGCGACTCCCATACAAAAAATGTCTCAGAATTCTGCAGGAATCAACCTGCTGAACTTGTGCAGAAAAGTATGTTTCTGAATTATGGTAACTTTTTCTGCACCATTCATTTCTGCAGAATCCTTTATGCTGCATTTCTACAGAATAGAAACCACAGAAGTGAAAATTCCCATTTATTAGCCCTATACAATGGTATTATGGGACCCATATTTTCATGGGTCCCTTAACTCTACAAGCAAAAGAAGAAGAAAATATTTAAAAACATGATTACACTTAGCAGGGAATAAACCCACATACTTCGAGTTCCCAGTCCAACACCTAAAGTACTTATCTACCGATAATGGAAATTACGAAAAAATTTCTGATATGTTTGCCGATTTTGAACCTGATTGTGATATGCAATAATATGCTTAAATTAGTCGCAGCACACTATATTATGCCAAATTTTATGCAGTGCACTAATATATGCCAAAATTTGTCGTGGCACACTATACTATGCTTAATTTGCTGCAGCACACTAAAATATGCCAAAATTTGTCGCGTCACACTAAAATTAGTGTGAAACTATTTATTCAAAAAACATGTTTTATTACTGAATGAATTTTCATAGCATCTGAATAGGATTTTGTCATTAATATGCCACCACAGCCTGGTTTCCTGCAACATTGGTTTTTGGTATCAAAAATTGGCAAATGATTACTGTTAGAATGTTGCATTGATTTGTTTGGAATTGCTTTTGAGGTGCTACATTTCCTCTTTTTTATATTCTGAATCAACCTAATGGACGTCCAATTGTTTTACATGGCAAACTTTTTAAGCTAAGCAGAGGTAATTAGCCACATTTGCTTTTAAAGTCCAAGTACGGCAATTCATTTCTAGTTAAAATGCCTAGTGACCTACAATAACGTAAGTGGACTGGCCATGCCAAGTCAAAGAAATGAAATAGTTTCAGATTGTACTACTTTTTAAATTTCACCTTGATTTCATAGAGAGCAAGCAAGGAATCTACCCATATGAATTAATTGTATTCACATGCAATTGCAGGACAATCCACCTCAATTTGTTGTCGTAACTTTCTATCAAAGCATTGAATAGTGTGATGTCCGGGTCTTGTTTAGTAGGAATTTAGAGAAATGAAGAAACAAAAATGTAAAGAATACAAACTTTTATTGGGGCAAGGCAAAATAGTACATAAGTATAGGTATAAAGATAAAGGGAGGAAGCAAAAACAAAAAGAATACAAATAGAATCGAAACAAACGAGTTGCAATCAAAGTGGCGATTCCGTACCGGCGTGAGATGAGTCCTACCACGGCCACGGCTGAACTCCAATAATGGCCCCTGGATTCACCGGATCCAAGCAGTCCAAAAAAAATTTATTGCTGGATTAAAAAATATTTAATGTTGCCATTTGGATTCATTGGGTCACAAGGGTAGCACATCAAACCAAATTTTCATTTTTAAAAGCACAACAAAATTCAGTATTTGGCATGGAATTCAGTATAACAATTTCGCATTTTTGTAAGGCACAGTGCAACTTTACATTTGGTGCGTCGAATTCTAGAATACGACTTGATGCAAAGTTTGCAGTGCTCCTTCTTTTCGGTATGTTCTGGCTAGTGAGCAATGTTGTCAAATTGGACGTCTGGCACTGTACGAGCAACAACAACTCTGGTTCTTTTTCGGATTTTAGGACTTGGATCACTTGACCGCTTGCGCATTGTTGAATTTGCCAATAGTAATCCTCCTGCAGTATCTGAGCGAAATGTTACCAAAGGATTTTAAGCAACCTTGTTTTGTGAGCAATGTCAGCGATACAGTAACCATGCATTTACAACACATGAAAAATTATCCTCAGATAATAACGTTTACTTCTTAGTTCAATTCGGTATAATTGAACAAGCATGTCATGCAATTCTACTCCCCCCATATATTTATTGTACATCTGCACCAAAGCAGGTTGTTGAACTTTCACACGCTTTTGCTCTTTGGATGACCATATATCTGCTTTATTTAGAGGCCAACAAATGAGGACACCAGAGAAACACACCTATTGACAAACCATTTCACTGCAATAATATTGAATTCCCTTTCAGTTCTGAAGTTCCAAGAACCGCGGCCTTCTTGTTTCAAAGCTTTGTCCACTTTCAATTTGCACCTGGCCAAGCGATTTTCGCGTACAGTTCCAATAGCATAAAAACCATTTTGTTTGAGGGCATTGATCAAAGCAAACGATGAGAACCAGTTGTCTAAATATACTTTGTAGTTTTCGTTTTTTGGGACTTCTTCCATTAGTCTGATCACAATGTCTCCGCTTGAGGGCATTTTCGTTCCCTTTCCAACATAAACTCCCAAGTCATTTATTATTCCTGAAATCGATGCTCTGGCAAAAACATTTATCCCCCATTTATGAGGTTTGTTCTTGATATATTGTTTGAAGACACATCTTCCTTTGAATGGAATTATAATTTCATCTATGGAGTTATGTTCTCCTGGCTCCACTTTCAGCATATTTTTTCGAATCCCATCGAGCAGTGGTCGTATTTTAAACAGCTTGGCATGGCCTGGTTGTCCTTTTGGCACCATGTCGAAATTGTAGTTCACAAGTAGGAAGCTTCTCAAATTGGAAAATCTATTCCTTGGCATGATGTCGGCAATTGGTGCATATTTGGTGGCTGAACATATATCTGCTTTATTTAGAGGCCAACAAATGAGGACACCAGAGAAACACACCTATTGACAAACCATTTCACTGTAATAATATTGAATTCCCTTTCAGTTCTGAAGTTCCAAGAACCGCGGCCTTCTTGTTTCAAAGCTTTGTACATCTTTCTTTGAATGGAATTATAATTTCATCTATGGAGTTATGTTCTTCTGGCTCCACTTTCAGCATATTTTTTTCGAATCCCATCGAGCAGTGGTCGTATTTTAAACAGCTTGGCATGGCCTGGTTGTCCTTTTGGCACCATGTCGAAATTGTAGTTCACAAGTAGGAAGCTTCTCAAATTGGAAAATCTATTCCTTGGCATGATGTCGGCAATTGGTGCATATTTGGTGGCTGAACTCCAGTAGCATCTGTAGGATGGCATTTTCACAATACCCATCAGTATGTGAATTCCTATGAACTGCTCCATCTCCTCCAAACTTATGTTAATTGATTTTCCCATTTGTTGAACAGAGTCTAAAATTGGTTTGGTCAACCAAATGTTCAAAATTCCTTGAAATACTGAAAAGGTGTCATCGTATTATTTGGTGTTTCGCAAAGAACTCTTGAAAATTCTGTCGGAACAGGCGTGATATCTTTCTTCAACCATCTCAATTCAGTGTATTTCTTATATATCCGTACATGTTACTCCTTCATTGTCGTCCTGATTGACAGCGTCATCACTTTCACTGTCATCTCTCACGTGGTCATTTACTTCCACTTGAAGTCCAACATCATTTACTGTATAGATTTCAGAAAAGTCTTCAGCTTCAGTCTCATCTGTATTTTCCAGTTCAGCTTCTGATAAATCCCCAGACGGTATCACAATACCCTTAGCTTCAGTTCTCTTTATAATAACTTTGGCTCCATGTTTGTGCTTGAATCTAAGTTTAATTTTATATAACAAAATGTATTTAGAATGAAATAACAAAACAAAAAACTTCAAAATAAAAAACAAACATTAATTGGCCACACTTATTGTTGGTGATTTAGAGACATTGTTGAATGATCAACCAAAACATGGAAGAAGTTTAGCCACAGAGACACACGACACGGAATCCGCACAAAAACAACCGGCCAAGGCGAAGAAACAACAGAAAATATGGCAATCCAAAACCAAAGAAAACTGCAAAATCGAACTTATCGAAACACAGAAGTTTGCCGGAATGATTGTTAATGACACCTAATGGTTTGTTGAACGGATGTGTCATGTTTAAGCGGATGTCAACACAAAAAAAAATTAATATCAAATTTAAGATGGCCACCAAATTTTTGAAAGAAAAATGGAAATCCCCAACAAACACATGTTCACGGGTTAATGACATGAGTGACATCACCCGCAAAAACATGGAAGACAAATAGTTTTCGAATGAAGCGCTCTTTTTCGAGACTGGGGAAGTGGCGTCATCTAGTGACTAAAAAGTGCAACGCTCGAAATGCGTAAAATTCAAATAACGCTTGATCAAGAATTCATCAGAAGATGGGACTGACATCAAAACAACGATCAGGACCTACAGAACCTGAAAGAAACATTCTTAGGACCTAACGGACAAAGACCTCGAACTATTCAGTGAGAATTCTGTGATTGGCTGCTGTCTTCTTCTGACCTATTTAACCCTTTCAGTCCCACATTTTCATTTTTATTAAAATGATTTTTTTAATGATATAATCCTTCTAATAATGAAAGGACATTTCATACCAAATTTTATCCAAATCAGCCTATAATTAGAAAAGTTATAGTGTGCACAATATATTAGCCGCTGGTACTACGATGGTAAAAAGTCAGCTTTAAGTAAAAATGTAACAAAATGTAATTTTGACAGTTATTAATTGAATTTAATGAAAATTTCAAACATATACATAAGAAGATGTCTCCTTTACATCCTACTTCTTGTGGTAAAGGCTAAAGCAGTTTGAAATTTTGTTTATGCACAATGTTTTCTCGCACTTTTTACAATATGTTATTGTGTGGGATGAACATTCAGGCATCTGACACCTGCGTGTGCCAGTCTTATAGTTAGCTGGCCAGTGTCCAATGACATCATATCATAAATCCAATCCAATAGGTGAATATGGAATATTTGGGGATGGTGTAACTTTTGCCGTGAGTGGTGAACATGATAATGGCCTTCCAATGTTCCGAGCTGTAGAAGAATTAGCAAATGCTAAGCCATCATGGACAAAGGTAGTAAACTTCAACAGGTCCATTAATTCCTTCTTGGGCATAGCATTCCTGTCAGCATCACGCCTGTACTCCAGCCAAGCATTGGTAATGGCCAGGTTGATGAAGTGGAAGACTACACGTAAAGTCCACTCCGTGACCGTTTGAATATACAGTAAAATGACAACAGCATGTCTGCCTTGTCAATTCCACCCATTTATTTGTTGTATAGAGTTACAACAGCAGGTTGCTTGATGGTGATATAGGACTTGGTAGCCTTATTCCACCTGCACACATCAGCTACAAAGTTTGCCATGTTCACTACCTGGTTGTCCAACCACCACGTCAAGGTAATGCTTTAACGGTAGTGCATTAACATGTCTTTGGTTATTGGGTGCAACCGTTGACGTGTTATTTGCGGTAACAATCCAGTATTATGCTCGGCGAGCACGGGAAAAGAAGATAACATATTTCCTGCCACATTTTGCATACCCGAAGGCATTGCATGAGTGTATGTCGGTAATCCACTCGGCGTATACGCATTGGGTGGTCCATATCCAGGTGGGACTTCTAAGTCTGCCCTTGTTCTAAAAGGGTTGTCACTCGTGAAATTGGCCAATACACGATGACTTTGATCAGGATACCGTGTAGGTACAAATCCAGACTGCATGTCTCTGGGTCGAACACTTTGTCCAACACACATAGGTAACCCTGTTAAAGGGTTTATACCTAATGGAGCATTCATCCAAGAACGACTCAATTAATCCCCGTCGACAGGAGGAATTATTTGGGCACTTTCCAATGGAATTTGTACCCCCCACTGTTCCACTAGGTAGTTACTGGAACCATTTGTAGACCAGATGAGATATTAAGTGTACGTTGTGTGTTTGGCATGTTTTGTACACTGTACAGTTTGTGCGCTATGCACAGTTTGTACTTTTTGTTCTTGGAGAAGAGCGTTCTCAGTCTCCAGCAACTTGTGCAACATTTTTACATTTTGTAACTCCGCCTGGAGTTGTCTAATGTGTTGCTGTTCAGCCGTCGGTGTACCAAACAGAGCGGTAGAACTTCTACTAGTTGGGTTGTTTCTATACAGTGCTATTAAGTGCTGATATAAAACTGGATTAGTAACAGCAAAATCTGCTACCTCCTTTGGAACCATTACAGTATCCCTATGTGTTTAAGGTTGTTGATAATAATCAACACTGTGTGTACCTAGGGTATTAACCCTGCCTGGTTCATCTCTTATCTCGAATGGCAACTGAAAGGTTGTCATCGTGGGCCCCATTGCTGTCGGAGCTGGCAAAAATGCAGCAGCAGCTAGGTTCATTTGATTTGTACCATGGAGAAGGGTACCATGTGTAGTCATTTGTCCTGCACCTTCCCCTGCAAGTACACCTGGGACCAAAGGCAATGGTACGGAGCCTTCAGAAAGGAGTGTCAGTTATGACCTCAGTATTCTGCTGAGAGCCAGTTATGACGGCCATATAGGGATGGTCGCCATGCATGATACCCAATTGAGATTGGGCACGAATTAATAAACCCTTTTGAGGTTGGGCTTCAGTTATTAAGCACTCATAAAGTTGGCATCAGTTGCTAAGCCCTTTTGAAGTTAGGCGCCAGTTATGGTGTGCGTTGCACTTTCTACCGTTATGGAATCTTTTAATAGCTCCGATTCCTGGTTGACAGAGGGGTTGGTCCGTTCTTCAACTACCGCTGGCGTTACTACGGTAATGTCAGTTTCACTTTCTTCCCCTCTGGGTATATCTGTTGACTTTCCAGCAAGTCGTTCGGACCTCCTCCTCCCCTCCATCTGTTAAGTAAACACAACAGTAGTTGTGAAAACAAAACAAGGCAGATAAGAACAGTAATCTGATACTGTTCAAATATCGCCAACGGTACTTGGAAACGGTAGTTGTAAGTTTTAATGTTGCAAACGGTATTTGAGAATTGATCAGGTTCTCATCACCTGCATATTAATCCATTCTCAGTGGAACTTACTTAAAGCTTTACACAAACCACATGTTTGAGTCGTCCAGAGAGTCCTATATTATCTTTAAGTAGAAGTTATTTCCACTTTCATATCTTTAGCTGAAAGGTTAAAAATTAGTTATGACAAAGTCAGATTTATATTGAAAAAGAAACATTTAGTTTATTCACCTTGACAACATAAGGTACAAATGGGAGCTTGGTGTGCTAGGAGTAAGTCTGGACAGACTCCCGAAAACATTTACAAACACTCCTTATATACAGTATGTAAAATTTATATTCACCCCACCACCTTGTTCATGCTATGGATGCTTATAACATGTTTCATAATC
>JAUJYV010001813.1:0-15328 GCA_033995625.1 Ophyiulus pilosus
CGTTCAGTTAATTCATTGGATAGTCCCGACGTTAACGTTAACGTTAAGGCGTTGGCTGGCTCAAACTCTCTATTAATTAACTTCGGTAATGGAACTACTTTATACAGTCTAATAGCTGACCATGTTCCGTCTCACAGGTATGTATAATGCTTTTAATGACGGAAATATAATGAGCGACTGGCGATATAGTAGAGAGTTTGAGCCAGCCAACGTTAACGGTAACGATAACGAGAAACAGCGCTGACGGCCCGTAATGTCATTGGAATGTCATGCTTCGCATAGGGTAATCCTTGACATTACGGGCCGCTAGCGCTGTTTCTCATTATCGTTATCGTTTCGTCAACGTTGGATGGCTCAAACTCTCTATTAGCTGTCGAATATAATCTTTCGAATTGTCAGAAGTCTGAGAGTAATATTGATTGTATAGTTTTTTTTAAAGGTTTTTTTTTCTCGAAGAATTATGTCAATGCGAGAAACTGGCTGCAACACATTTTCAGGTCATTAGCGACACAGCAACATGTGTCCGCGTGACACAATATCGCGACATATTTTTTTATGTATTTTAATTTTTAAATTTGCACCCTCGACATTTTGGCCCCTGCAGTTTTAGTTTCACGAATTTTACAGCAGGGTAGCATACATGATTTTCCTACTGAACATATGCTATTTTTATCCAATCTCTTGGTGTAACCTATTTATTTAGGGCAATATTCAGAAAACAAAAAACGTACGTACAGTATTGCGGTCAGGATATTAAAGTCTAAATGGTGTCGTTTATGTTACAGTTTGTAAAGTTTAGATGTGGCAATAAACTTCAAGAAAATTCCTGATTTCAAACAGTTCAATTACAGTACCACGTACACGCGGCTAATTTAGAATCGCGTGGTAAAACACAAAACAACTCGGAGTTGAAATAATAATACTAAGTATTTGTGAATGATGAAAGCGAAATTAAAAGGTACCCTTAAAGATACTCGAGGAAAAACAGCAGTGCTACCTGAATACCTCTTTGCCTCAATATAGCTGACGTGGGTATAACGAGTTCATTTCAAGAGTTCAAAGCTATCAAAATAAAAAACCTGTGAATCCAAACTTAAAGATTATTTTCTATAAGAAACTTCCAATAAGACAGCGTTAGTCACGAATTAATTCGCTAACGATCTCCCTCGCAATAATGTATGGCACCTGAATCGTACTTCTACGTGGCCTAAAAATTCCTGGAATTTGAGGTTCGATGGCCCAGCGAAAACCCTCATCCAAACTTGGCAAAGAAAAGGAAAAATGAAATGCTCACCTTTCATCACGTCAATGACTATCATTCAGGCAGCATTTTCCTGGCACCATACCGTCCGTAAACGACGTAAGAAATCCAAATCTAAATCGGCACTTCATCGAGTAAACAATACATTTCAAAACATACAAACTCCACTTTCATTGACAACAGCCCTCGCACAACAATGACCGACTTACGAATGATAGCTCCGAGCATTGCTTACCTAGACGAAGGTCCGCCAGTTCCTCGAAATCACTAAACTGTTCTGATTGGTCGAATCCAGATTACGTCACAAGTCCAATATTTGGTAATATTAGCGCCATCTATGCACATTAAAACGCAACTATCACCTGATGTAATTTTTTTTATTGGAAATAATTTGGTTTTTGTTTCCTAAGCCATGAATGAAACTACGATGGAAGAGGAGTTGCAATTGTTAACTAAATGTCCAATAAGCGAAGTTCCAAAGGTTTGTTATTTTAGCATATCAAATGTCATGTAAAATTGTGGGACGTAAACAGGTAACACGGATTGTGGGTGGGTTATCTTCGACTTCGAAAGCCTTCAAATAGCTCTCCTCAGTCTCCTACATTAGAAATTTCTTGTAGAACAGTGAACAGTCAAAGTCACCAAAAATCTCTGCATATTACATGGACATGACAATCATCTACTGTCCACTCACTATTCATGTGGGATTCTGACTACATAATCCAACATTGATAGTGAGTGGACAGCTTTGTACAGAAAAACAATTCCACCCCCTGTCGAGGGGTCTTTAACGTGCAGAGAGCAAGGTGATCTACACAGAACCTTGGTTTAAACTCTCAACTGAAAAAGCGGCCACTTTTGGACTTTCACTCATCCGTAAAACTCCCACCGACTTCGACCGGGGAGCGAACCCCGCAATTTGAGATCGAGAGGCAAGTGCGTAATCAACTTGACTTCTAGAAGTATACAGTGTGTTACTCTTGTCTCAATGGCACCAACATCATCACAGAGTTGTATTTAAAATGGATTTCATTTGTTGCTTGCGATTCCAGATTTTCAGTATTTTTCTTATGATAATATGCTTTGATTTAATAAAGATCTTTATACCCCAATTTGTAGATATTGCATTTCATAGTGGACAAAATGTGTAGACGAAAGCAGGCTGTCAGCTATTCAGAATTCCATCAGATATGGACGCTTCAGGAGTGGTGGCAGATGATCGAAAAATGTTCCAAAGTTCTTAAAGATGCCGTGAAAAACAAATGGACCAAAGATGATGCAAGTTCCAGATTGTAGTTTTGTTTCTGCCATATCAGTATTCAAAACTTGATTTTTAAAACGTTTTTTTACCTTTTAGATGGAGAAGACATTCCAAAGTTTGCCAACAGATTACAAACAGGCCATCCAAGACTGTGTAATCAGTCGCCGCGAAGAGATCCTTGACTTGCTGTTAAATGAGACGTGTAGTGTTAGCAGTGCCGCTTTAGTTGATTTTGATTGGCAATTGAAAGTGAGTTTTGAAATGAGACCACAAAACGACTTTATGCTTAATTCCTCGACGTGTAAAATACCATTTTTTCTTCACGTTATCTGTTAGCTTGTCATTGGCAGCGGTAAAATGGGAAGCTTCAGACAGCCTGTTGCATCTATCATGCTGAACACAGATAGCACAGAAAACGTTGTTCTCGAAATGAAAAAAGAAGAATTGGCAAAGTTTATCACTGTTTTAGAACAGGCAAACAGAGTAAGCTAGTATTGAACTTATGCTGTTTTTTCAAGTTCAAATATTAATTCGTACATTTTTATTCCTAGGCCGTTTCCCAGCTTCAAACATAAAAAAATTCAATTTATAGATTGATTGGATTTATTATATTGTCAAGAAATATTTTGTTAAGTGTATAAAATTTGCCCTTTGTTATTGTTCATTTTTTAAGAAATAAAAATTGTGACGAATATAAACCACAGCTGGTGCTTAAGTTTTGACAATCATTACTATGATTACAATTTGATAAACAAGAGCAGCTTTTAATTTCCTTTAAATGAGCTCAGCAATGCAAAAATCTAATTAGTATTATGAAAATTTAAGTAAATTTGCTGGACAACCTTACCATTAGAGGAGGCAGAGGGTATTTCGTTGGCAAAGCGGAAGAAAAAACATCCAACAAACATTCATTTAAGTAAGAATTTGGCACTAATATTGGTTTATTAAACGAAAAATGAGGGATTAATTTAACTGCAATTTTGAAAACATTACTGAATAAATGCATTACTTCTCCTCAAACTGGCGAATAATCCTTAACTGATCAGCTAACCCTGTCTGATCCTCAAAGTATATGTCCCTTTCATCTGCATCGTCCTCGTCATGGTCATCTTCGTCGTCTACGAGTAGGTTGTTCAGCTCTTCGTCATATGGAATTTCGTAGCTCCGTCGAATGTTGTGCAGCATAACGCAAGCCACAATAATTTTAATCACGTGCTCGGGAGTGTATGGGAGTGATCCTCCAGTCTGATGAAGGCATAGAAATCGGGACTTCAGAATCCCAACTGCATTTGTCATGATTTGACGTGTTTTATACAAGGCTGAATTGTATGAGAGTTCAGCCTGTGTAACTGGTTCCTCCAATGGAGTCATCAGCCAAGGTTCCAAAGGATAACTTGAGTCACCTTAAATTAAATAATGTGGTACATCAATTATCAACATCTATTCTATTTCAAATTCCTATCCACAGCTTAAAATTTACTAAAATTGCATTTTAATTTTTTCAGATCTTTCAGATTCATGAAAATATTCCCGATTTTAATTGGTGTAATTTCATTATAAATTAACGAGCATATTTTGCTGGTTCAAGAATTCAAAACCATCAAATGTCATTTCACCTAGAAAAAGTCCGTTTGGTGGATTATCCTCAAATTGCTGGCGTAGACTACTACAGGACCACATGTAAGCATCATGAGTTGAACCCGGCCATCGAGCAACAACGTTACGAAACACCATTTTTGCGTCGCAGACAAGCTGAACATTAATGGCGTGGTAACCTTTTTTGGAGAAGTAAGCAGTCTCTCGTAAATGGTGTGGTGACATGATAGGAACCAAAGTTCCATCGATAATCCCAATAACGTTGGGAAACCCAGCAACTTGGTGGAACTGCTGCTTGATAGTTGGGATTTCCTTGTCCCTCGGAAACCTGGTGTACTGCGCTATCATCTCGCACAAAAGATCAGATACATTTTGAATACTTCTGCAAATGCTCGATTGCTGAATCCACATTGCATCGCTATTATCCACTTGGAATGCCCCAACTGCATAAAACCTGAAATATTTAATACAGTTATTCACCATAATTGTAATGTGTACTGCTGGAATTTTCTGTGTAACTGATCAAAGACCTTAGTGCAATCATTAACTGAGTGAGAGGAGAAAGAGGGTTGTATCCGTTCGAATTTCTTGCCAATCTTGTACCCAACAAATCTACGAGCCGCAGTATTTCGCATCTTGGTAGCCGGAATTTCTTGAGCAAGTCAAAGTCGTTGTAGATCTCTAACGGATTTCCACCATCTCTAAAAACGCGTTCCCGTCTTAGAGCAGCGCTGAAAGCAAGTTCTTCATAAATGATTGAAAGTTCTCCCATTTCAGTGGTTAACTTCTTACTTTTACCATTCCCTAGAAAGGCAATGGAAAGAATTAGTGCCATAAAAAAATAATTGGACCAAGTAACCAATAAATGTTACTTTACTGATTTTATATTTTAAATATACAGTATATATTAACATATGCCATAATTTTATCCTTCACAATACCATTGTTATTAGAAAAATGTCTCCCCTATAATTACAACAACAACACCAACTACATGATATCGTATGTTACAATTTATAAAATCAATAGTTGCTTGAAAGTCAATTCGACCTTTTCAAAATTTCCAAAAAAAAATGTCATGTCTATAAGCTACGAACGTTTTTCGTTCCATGGTACAAATAAAATTAATGTACCGAGATACATTGTGATCTTCATTTAAATAGCCAGATGCGCTTTTTCAAAGACAATTGGGCGATAGAAATCAATAGAAAATTCGCTGGTTTTTTAGAGCCACGTAATCGACTATGGCTGACTTCACAGTTTAGAATATCTGCAGCTGCACTTTGAATGGTTGACATTTTTGAAATGACGAAACAAGCGGCCAAAAGACTATGTTCTTACCTACATCATTCTTCAAAATAACTAAAATTCAGTTGATATTCAAAGAAAATTCCAGTTGAAAAATATTTAACGATTTACAAGATGCTCGAATCGCATACAATTCTGCGATGACCGCCATAAGGACTGGCGAAGCAACTCGCAAGTTTTGAGAATTACGAGGTTGCGAGCGAAGTTTCTTCGTAAATTGGCATTGCTATTCATTTTGGGATAAAGTCCAGAAAAAATCCTTATGGCTTGAGAATACATGAATTAAAAACATAAAAAAACAATCACGATCACAACTTGCGTGCACGCAACTCTTTTGAGAATACGCGCCCAACACAAATTAGAAGATACTCGGTATGTTAAATGTCGTCTGCTCATTCGGATCGAAAGCTGATTTTGAGACGGAGCCTCCAATAGGAAACGCATATCCTCACGCTCTCTCAACCTGTTCTCTCGGGGCTTCCGTAGTTCAGTTTGTAAACCTAAAATAAAATAATAAACCAACATGTCAGAGTATTCTTCAGTTAAGAAAGGAAAATTGAAGTTAAAAGGAGAAAAATCAAGGTACGTCATTGTTGTAAATAACATCAAAATAGTATCAAATTCATACAGAGGTACATAGCATTACGCTTTCCGTTAATTTAAGATGTAAACATGGTCCAATTCATTTTTTCACTTTAGTAAAAAGCATAAAAGAAAGAGAACGACTGCAGCAGATGTTGAGGCCGCTGCTTCCAAAGCAGCTGACATGCAAGACATTGTCGATCACAGTAAGTTTCTAACTGGAAACCGATCAGTATGTGGAAAATCCAACAGATTCTGTATTGATATGCTATTTTGTATTAAAATAGATAATTGGTGGCCCACTAGCAAATTTGACGACATCACCGGTTGCATAGCGATTGAATTGACGCCAAATTGTTATATTCAAGCCTTGGACAACGGACTATTTACATTAGGCCCTCCTCATAATAAAGGTAATTATCCCGAGACTAGCTGATATATAAGGCGCCTCCAATGATCGATATAGTTTAATTTACGCCATTGCAGCCAAATTAAATTCAATCGGTCACCATAAACGCCGTATTTCCATTTATATTGGAGATTATAGGCCACGTGTCCCCTAGAACTCTTAAATATGTTATAAAAAACACTTGAAAATATATTTACAGGTGAAGGCCCATCTCCCGAAGAGATTCTAACAGCGATCAGAGTTAACGAAACTAAAATAGCCCTTAAATCTGGCTATGGAAAATATTTGAGAGTAAATCCAGATGGATCAGTTGTCGGGAGATCCGATGCAATTGGAAGTATGGAGCAGTGGGAGCCCGTGTTTCAGAATGTAAGCTTCATCTTCTCAACTGTGTATTCTGATAAGCATGCGTTCAAATGTTAAATGGCTCTGGAATTCAAATTGTCGTATTTATGAGTAGGGTCAGCAGGCGATCCTGGGTTGTAACAACTGCTTCATAGCCTGTAACGACGATGGAGATATTGTGGCCTTGAGTAAAAAGGCAGAAGAAAACGAGATATTGAAGATTCGATCCAATTCCAGCGTGGGTAATCCTCTTGGAGACGATGTGCCCGCCGAGGAACGAAGTCGCCTGTCAGATTCTGAAGTTAACTATGTGTGAGTCAGATGTCGGTCAATCTGAATGCTGAAAATTTTGAATTTGTGCAGTTCGACATTTAAAATTATCTGATACATAACAAAGTTAAAAACATCCTGTATTGCTTAATTATAGGAAAAAATTCCAAAGTTTTCAAGACAGACGACTTCGAATTAGTGAAGAAGACAAAAAAGCTTTGAAGAGAGCCAAAACTGATGGCAACTTTCACGAGGTTTTACTCGACAGGTACCTTTAACTCGTTTCCAAAGTCACTAACTAGTATTAAAATAAACTTAATTAATCATTGACATTTTTTTTTATGCAGGCGGGCCAAGATGAAAGCAGACAGATACTGTAAAGTATAAAAGTGCAGTTGGTAAACTCACATTTTCCATTTGACACATCAAACAGTGTTGATTCTCCACCTGTTTGATAAAGCTGAAAAATGCATTTTGTAAAATAAAAGTTATTATAACTATTTTAAAAAACTTGTAATTCACAATAAAACAGTTTCTATATGTTGTACTTATATTCCTGAAGTGTACAATTCATTTCAAAGTTGATTTTGACAGTAGGGTCAGTATTAAAGTTTGTTTTTAGAAATATCAAATGTTCTATTTTAGTGAGGAGTTTCCATCAACTAAATGTGTAAACTAAGAAAAGAAAACTACAATTTTTAAATAGAATAAATGAAAATAAAGGTTCAACGAAATTTCGTTACATGGCAAGGGCAAATATTTATTGTCTTGAATGGTTTGGGGGCTCAAAAATGAAGAGAAGGAACAACATGATATTAGATACACGCAACCTACAACAAAGACATACTTGCATGATCAGTCGTTAAATCTTATTCTCCCTCTTGGCACTTGGAGAATTTACAAATTGCACTGCGGCATCGACAGTCGGTATACTCAAGTCGTGTGACCCAGGGACACAGCACTCTGGACTTCCAGGCCACACAAATAGTTTTTTTTCGATCTGACGAAACGTCTTTTGAGATTAATATCGACTTAAGGTTTTGCCCGTTGAGAACCTTCTCTGGTCAGATCAGGCTTATCACTAGACAGCGGCACAGCAGCGGCAGTAGCACTTTCACACCAAGTATAACAGGGCAGCATAGTTAAAACTTGAAATTTCAAGTGAATGGAACACTGTATGGATGACTTTGAAATCTGCGACAGAGAGTATTAAATCCCTCTAGTCTCATGCCATTGGTTCGTGAGGTTTTGATTTTAACCATTCAACAAATTCGTCCAAAAGAACAGGCCCTAAAACAAGCAATTTTTATCAATACAATCATGTGAGATTAGTTCAAGAGGTTGTCATTGCTCTGTTCTATTCATTCTTTTTCGAATTTTTGGAGTGGGTCGGTTGGTGTTTAGAGAATCAAATACCGTATTTTACGGACTATAAGACGCACTTTTTTCTTCAAAAAATTGCCTCAATTCAGGTGCGTCTTATACTCGTAAGGTTTTCAATGATGCGGACTATAAAAAATTGCTTAAAAATTAAGTTGCGTCTTATAGTCCGTAAAATACGGTATATATATGGACAAGTCTGGCAAATGAAAGCGGGGCGGAAGGAGCACAGTTGTGGTCGATTTTTAAAGGAACCATCTTATAATTTGCCTGGAGACAAATGTGGAACACTAGTAAAAGCGCAGTCAGGAATCGAACCCAGGTTTCCCCGCTTACCTGGTGGGTAGCGTCACTAGAAAGTGTGATGCATACCCGTAACTGGCATTTAAAGCCGTCTATAAATTTAAGTTACGGAAATTAAGTGATCCAGAATCTGTTAAAATTGTGAATGGAACGTTAAAGAGTAGAATGGCTGAGCATTGGTAACCTTTCAATATTGGGGTAATAGAACGGATATTACAAAACCACTTACATGCACCATCTTCGTCATAATTAGAAAGATCGGGCTTTATAGACCTGCTAAATTCCAAAATGTTACACCATTGATCTTTGTTTATCACTTTGTATTTCGATTGCTATTTAAGAAGCAAATAATGAAGTTAGATAATCAAAAAATTTCAAAAAAAAAAGATCAGTGAAAAATGCACTTCTAATTGCATGAAAAAATATCACAATAATGAATATAGCTATTATGCTGAATACATATCAACAGCCAATGGCCCTTACCTCTAAAAACTGGTGAAATAATCCATACAATGACCAGTGTTTTCCTAAGAGGAGCTGCAGCATTGCTTTACCGGTTTCTATATCCATGCTACGTTGATCTTTATCCTGATTTTTAAAGCAAAATATACAAAAATGTATCACCAAATAAAACCAAAACATCGAAGATACATTCGGCTCTTATCAGATCATCAAGAAATGCTTACCCTAGCAAAATCATACGCATATCTGTATATACTTTTGAAAAGTACTGGATCGTTAAGAAGAGTTCGTAAATGTTCTAGTTTATTTTGTAATTTTATAGAAGAGTCACACCTGAAATAAGAAATATTTTCCTAATTAAAAAAAACACAAAACAAGGCCAGAGTTGTTAATTCTGGATGACCTGGGTGACCAGAGTGATTGAAACCAGTATTGCACCACCTATTTGCATAATGCGTGCACATTTTTAGACAAAATTTTATTTTTGTTCTCGTGAAAGGACAAGTGCAAGGTTGGTAAATGCTTACATTAAGTCTGTCAATCCTCTTGACCATTCTTGCCAAGTAAAAAATCCCATTTGTTTTGCATCCATTTTCCATGCTAATACTAACATTACAATCTGCAAACATTTGAAAAACAAATTAGCAAACAACTCGTGGTATGTTGCCATATTCAAGCAAACAGAACCTTGTCTGGCATTAATAGAATCCATACTGGAACCCACCACAAGATTAAAGTCGCAAGCGCTCGCCACATACACCAATTGATATCAGGACTAATGTTGGCACAACCCATTTGAAATTAAATAAAATTAACTGTAAATTACATTTTCTGGTTCGACACCGATATCTTCGCAGAACTTTTCCATTCCTTCCGGTCCTAGGACATCTGGTTCATCTGCAGCTTATCAAAAGAAATATTCAAGACTCTGTCAAGCATCAATTGTTAACTAGCCTTGTTAACCTTGTTAGCCTTGGTACACCATTATCAAAAAGCAAATTCCTGTGGTGTCAGTGGAAGTTTAATCAGTCGATTAACTTTTGTGTTAATGTGGGACCACGATTAAACGACAGCAAAAGATTGCTTATTTTCCCTTCAGGAATTAAACTGTAGTTGACCTCAGACCACGGTTAAACGACAGTAAAACTTCAATTAAACTAAAGCTAACTCCAGTATCTAAACAATTTTAAAGAAATTAATTAACCCAAAATAAAAATAAGTTTCAGGATAGTTAACTAAGTGTATATTTTCATCTGCCATACCAAAAAAGATAATTTTTCAATTCAATTCAACTCAGTACACTACAGTCAGCAAATAAAGTGCCATATGGTAGGGGGTCGTACCCAGCTTCAGGAGAATGTTTCCACATATATAAAAATGGAGAAACCCCACCAGCACTACACGGAAATGTCGAAGACCAAGGTTGAGGGACAGGCAGTGTAGACATACTAGACCCCAGCTCCAGCAACATAGCTGACATGTTCCTTAATTTTTGTGTTTTATATAATATTTACTTTAAAAAAACCTGATTTCATAAAAGTTTTGAACTTGGGAGATGTGTACCAAATGCCAAAACCGCACAGGCGTGCATCCCCCTAAATAACAAGAGCACAAGTCATCGAGACAATATCTTACTTGAATATTCTCGAAACCATGCTAAACACAGCTTGTTAGAAAACCCGTGATCGGCACTATCCACACCTCTGGAAGACTTGCGTGAGCTGTTTATAAAATAAAACAAAACGAACATTAGAATGGTCAAAAAATTCAAACTAATATTTACATAAGAAATGGCATCGACTGACAATATTGACTTTTTCTGAACGAATGATCACAGAATTTGTGTAAAAAAATATGCTCTGAATATGTGTACTTCAGTGGCAAAAGGAAACACTAGGAGACTATTAAAAGATACAATGTCATAACATGCATGCAAGTGCTCAATAAAGAAACTCGATAGGATCACGACCTTCAAGTATTCCATCCTAGTTAGGTTAAAAAATGCACACAAACGTGGTGCAGGCCTACCTAGAATACTCCATAGACTCACGGGCTATAACAGGTTTCTGTTACGCAGCATCATTTATAAAAGATGCGAGAAGTACAAATTGTCACCCTGGAATCCACACAAAAGCAGAGGTGGAAAAATACAGCAGCGCGATATTGAGCAAAGGCAGAAAAGAACAACTTTAAAGATTTCGGTATTACACCAGAATGAAGTTGCAGCAGGGTTAGCTGAACTGATTTATTTTTAGAAAGGCAAGCGATTCCCCTGTGCACTTGGCATCCATGCATGCACTTAAAATATCAAGCGAGAAAACAAATTTAAGGTCGACTGGTGAAGAAAGCTTGCAGATGACTTAATTCTCTACCTGGCCTTGTTGCCGTTAGTTTAAAACGGAATTACTAAAGTTTGCAGATGCATGCGTTGTTGAACAGAAAGATACAAAAAATTGTTACAGATTTTTGGCGTTTCGGTAAAAATAAAACTCGTTGGTGTAAGCAATCTGTCAAGAACGAAAATTTCCATATTTGGTCTATCTCTACCTATGAGATTTGAGTAATATGATTTTATGAGGATTTTTCGCATATTCAGGTTAATGAAAACAAGGACAGGCTTGGTATCTTGCATTCCTGTACAATTTTAAATTGTCAATAAACTACACACATAAAACCGGGCAAAACTTCCATTTAAAATGTTCAAATCAGTAGTATATAAAATAAAAAAGTTGAATTGTGCTTTAACACTGGATCATTCGAAGCATTTTCGTTTTTGCTAGTCAACAAATTGGATGCAAATAAAATGGACCAGTAGTATGGATCCAATATTTCCGAACAATTTTGTAATATTTATTGAACAAACCTAATGCGTACATTAACCAGCAATCCAGTGGCTACTTTATAATAAGTATTCCAATCGACAAGTGATGCCGACTTAATTTCATTTACTGAAGAACAATGATTTATTGCCAGTGAAAGCCTCGTGCATGCAGGTCAGGGAAAAATAAAGTGAATAAATTGAAGGAGTTAGCAAAGAAGCAGTTGCCGCTGATTTTTAGAGGAAATAACTGGTCACTTGTCCTGCAAAACCTTTAGGAAACTGATACCGAGCAGTAGCATAACCACTTGGTAATGATGCTCGGCAAATAAGTTTACTACAAAGATGTACTAATTGAATTGTTTACACTGACAGACAAATATTTACATTACACTAGAAGACATTTTTCGTTTTGTTAATTAAGCCTTCGTTCTTGCATTTGACTTGCTAGTCACCTAAGGACAAGTCTCATTTTTATATCAGTGTAAACACCGATTCGCATTTCCAAGGAAATATTTACTACCGTTGGTTGGCCATTGACAACAAAGAATATGAAGACAACATCCAAAATACACAGTTCAAATCCAGTAGCTTTCATAAAGCACAGCTATGCCATATCTTAATATAAGGTGTAAGCACATCTGGAGTGATAAACAAAACTCATTGTTCTTACCCCATGTTATTCATTCTTGTGCGTTTTGTGCCAGACTTGTATTCATCGTCAAAACCATCATTCCTCTTCCTACGAGGAGGCATGTCGCGGTAAAGGTAGTACTGATTTGTTTCCCCAGTCAGTAACTGTGTATTATGTTCATGCAAAGACTGAAAATATAAAAGAACAAAAAAAAAGATTCAGTAGGCTATTAAACACAGAAAAAATAACTACAGTGCCCACTGCAGACATATTACAAAGCTGTATGAGTTGCAGGAACTTAGTGATATGTGTTACCATGCTAAATAATTTTATTATTAGTGTGTTCAGTAAGACTAGTCACACTATGACACACTTTGTGTACATACCAGATATCAAATGAAGGAGTGGATCAATTTTCAGATTACAATTCATCAATTCACCAGCAGAGCAAAACCCAAGTAGCACATGCAGTGATAATTAAAAATCACATACCAGATGTGTAAATGAACTATGAAGGGGTAAAGGGTCACTGGATAGGCGCTCCGTTGTGCCGATTATGTTTCAGACAATGTTGGAAACCCTAAACACAAATGGCAGGGTCAATTTAATACTTGCACATGGAGTGCGAAAAGCATTAAAGTACCACAGTTTTCTGAAGCAGCCCATCAGACTTTAAACTAAGTCGCCCATCTTTTTTAGATATTAGCTTGCCATATAGATACCAACACTCAGAGCTCATTTAGAAAGATCGCATTTTATACAACAACTCACTTCTGCTTTATATAGTTTTTTTGTGTTTGATAAGGATTAGTTAGCAGTGCATTTAACAATGAAGGACAAGGTTCAAATCGGGTCAAGAGTAATTTTCCTTTAGAATTACTGAGATTTAAAGGAAAGTTGACATTAATTTAGCCACCTTTCAGATTTATGTTAAGACCTAAGGCAGGAACATAACCTGTTTATACAATTAAATTAGTATGGCGAAATAAGCGACAAATGTGAAAAACGTCGTGTAATCGTATACGATTACAATGTTATGAATAACATACCACATGACATTGAAAAAGGCTTTATGGAGCACCTCCATTTACATAGTTAAAATTGTTAATATTACATCAACCTTGAATTTCATTCATTAGGCGTATAAGTAGTTTCATATTTTTCCTCGTTTTATAAATTTGCAGTGCAGTTTATTCTCCAGCTTGCAAGGGGCACACAAAATTAATGTGGCTTAATTTAAAATGAAGTTTTGGAAACCCATAAAGACAACCTCCATTTTAAAAGTGAGGCAGATGTTTTAAAGTGCAGTCTCAGTTTGAGACATCAATTTTAGTAATAATATGCTTGGTTTTAAATCCGGCAACAAAACTTTACCACAAATCGAAATATAAGGAAATGAAATTGACCCCAAATGAACGAAATTTGGAAACAATGCGTGTTTTGTGCTATCGAATATTCCAAAATCATTTTAGAGAAATTACTGCCATGATTCAAATATTTATGATTTTTTTTTTCTGGAGTTGGTCAAAGCTTACCAATGCAGCTAAACGTCTTACATCTTATTATGTAAATGTTCGTAAATAATATCAAACATGCACAAATTTATAAGGTCGACTGAATTCCGCAGGAATCCGAAAAATTTGGTTCACCGAAAACGTATATGTTTCAAAGCACCCGAACTGAATAACTGTAATAGGAACCCATTAAATAAAGCTTACGGTGCACAAACGTTTTAAAAATAAGAAACGACTGACTTACATGAATGAATATTCATAATAAAACAAAATTATAACATTACACAGACATCGTTGTCGCGCACAAAACCATTCACCGGAAGCAAGTTCCAAATTACGAAGGGCGCATGCGCTCTGAAATACACTGTTGCCAGATCACTTTCCTGTCAAGAAGCCACTAGTGCCACGACACTAGCGTCATGAAATGTCAGGACATCTGCTGCCTCGGCATAGCCCCGTTCTCACGATGCTGCTTAATATCACGTTTTCGCGTAAACATGGGAGACCTTTTCGTCTGCACCAAAACCGCGTGAAGATTTTCTATCTGGCAGCATAGAAGGAGCAGACAATATTTTGTAAGGGGCGTGGATTGGTACACACCCGGCATGGACGGGATATGGACTCGCCCAACGACTGTAGCGCCTCCCCGAGGAGGCATTCGTCTTCAAGGTCAAGATACACATCATTCACTTCAGTAGTTCCTTTCATTGTGCGACGTCGCCGCGTGTCTTTGTGAGTTTGTGAATTTTCGGTTTCAACGTCTTTCTAATCGTGATTGATGGCGTATAATAATGCTTCCCAGTATGATTCCCAGGCATTGAACGAAAGCCATGGGAATATGCTGGAAAGTTTTATCGAAATGTTCCACATGGAGATAGAGCCAGATGTCGTCCAACTGATCTGCACGGAGAGCAATTTTCATGGTAAGTGTACATTTAAGTTTGTATTAAATAGTATGTGAAATATAATATGGATTATGCATATTTTATTGTTCCACCTTAGGGTATATGCAGTGCACGTGGCTTGAACTCAGGGTTAGAAATTGGTAGCCGACTTAGGTGCAACTTCATAATTAAGCATTTTTAAGTGTATACAGTGGAACCTCGCTTAACGAGCAATATGACTCGCTTAACGAGCGATGTTTCGCGTAACTTCATAATTAAGCATTTTTAAGTGTATACAGTG
>JAUJYV010001814.1:0-15327 GCA_033995625.1 Ophyiulus pilosus
TATCTAGTTTTTGAGCAATGTACTTGGGCAAATATATCAACTATGATAAACAAGGGCTGGTTCATAACTCCATTGTTTTTCAGTATTTGGTGAGGCCAATGGGAGGAGAAAAGCCATTGATCAGGTGGATCAAGCTTTCATAAAGTTCAAAGTATAAATGAGGCGGATTCAAAATGGGCATGTATAAGAGCATTGCAAAATTACGGAAGTTTGTTGATTTCAGTCTAATCTGTGAACATCACACTAAATCGTACAAATTCGTAGAAAAAGAATTAGTCAAACGATAATATCATGGCAGTAGCATTGAAATAACGTAAAAATGCCCATTGGTAAAACGAATTTATTTTTAAATTAAAATTATTTTCCCTCATTATCATATTTATTTTTAATTAACCAGTCTTATGAACAATTTATGTACAAGTCTACGTGTTAAGCTGCGACCATTAGGACATGCTCCAAATTTATCATTTAATTATAATACCAGAAACACGTATTGAACTTGAAAGTCTCATAGTAAAATTTACATTTTCGTAAATGTGGTCCTTCATTTGGTATATACTATTACTTCTGAAATAATATTTCAAAAGGCAGTACAAAACCTTAATAGCTTTGCGACTGGAAGTGGTATTTTCGATTTATGTCTATTGTGAACTTTTAAAGTAGTTTCAGTAACTTATCTATATATATATTACACTTCGTTGGTATATAATACAAGAGAAGCATCTAGCTGGTATTCAGCTGTATATTAGATGACTATTGAAATAACAATCAATCAATTCTGAATAAAAAATAAAGTTAAAATTAGATAAATAAAAAGTGGCAACCGAAAAGTGAATTGTCAAGACTAATGTCATTTAATAAGCTTCTATCACACCGCAATAATTGATGTCAGACTGATGTTTAGTTACATTTTACAGAATGGAAAAAACTTGTAACCTTTACTTGTAATTTTGAAAGGAAAATTAAAAAATTCTCGAATACGAGTTGTTAAAAACAGGTATGACGTAGAGGGTTTTTTGGTACAAAATTGACATCAACGCCGTTCGATATTTCTTTAGATTTTAGCAACCACAATGACCATGGTAATGCGTGGCAAGTATACGATGCATTTCATATTCCACTGGTCAATAAAAAGTAACATTTAAAATACATGCGATCCCGATGTCTATGGCAACACCGCCGTCAGAGAATTCCATACACCATATAAACATTGTAATGTTAAATTTCGGCCGCACTTTAAACACCACACTGGACTAGTATACTTCTGTCCTTCTGATTTCATTTGCACATTGAGCTGATCCTTAACTGCTAACAAAATGGCTTTCGACAACTGCGGATTAACATGTCTGAAGTATCTGACATTTATATTTAACTTTATATTCTTTGTAAGTATAGCACGGTTTATTCGATATTTTTTTCGTACTTTTTTTTAACCAAATTTGCCTTTAATATACCAATTAGATGTGCACGATAAGAAATTCAAATACTGCAATGTTCAATTTTGTCTAATTATTATTTCAAAATAAATTCCTTGTTGTAATCATGAAATAGTTTACACCTTTACTTGCATTATATTATAGAATTATGAGCTATATGTTTGATTGCATATTATACATATTACTTTTGCACAATTTTCCAGAATATAGTAAGTTGGACATATTTGATTGTTACTAGGACACTGACTATGTTATTAAAACAAAGCGCATATTTAATGTTAATATAGTGACGTTGTTTAAAGAAATCCAATGTATGGATTTTACTTTACAAAGCGAGTAAATATTAAATAAATCAGAGGGAGGTCTTTAAAAGAAATCAATGGCCTTGATTTACACTTTTATGTTGGCTTATTCTGTATGCCAACAGTTGCTATGAGATGGATTTTTAACACGCAATTTCAACATGTATTTAATTGGAAAACCACGTAGTAATTGGCATTAAGGTACTAAAGAGCTGAAAAATAGACCCATATTTTTTTCCAGAAGTATTAACGCGTAGAATTATAAGATAGACACGTGTCACACATAAAAAATGATAAAAATGCGCTTCATTTCAAAGCACATTTGAAAATAAACATGAAATGTTTAAGAATAAACCTTCTCTAATCAGAAAACACAACTATATTTCTGTATATAGAAATTAAAATTATAGATAAAATAATTTGTTATTATTTGTATTTCTGTTCTACATCATATACAATATGTATTTATAATATTTAAATTTATTAATCGTTATATGGTACCGATATTGGTATCAGAGATATTTATATTTATTAATTTTTAAAACTTTTAAATATTACAAATCGAAAAAATAAGATTATTGAAAATTGCTATTATACTTTCAGCTTTCAGGTCTTATAATCTTGGGCGCTGGAGTAGCCATTTTAGTCGCTATGAATAAATCAAGCAGCGAAATTTACAATGACCAAAAAGGAGGGGTCATCCTAGTAATCGTAATTGGTTGTATAATCACCTTCGTTGCTTTTTTCGGATGCAGAGGTGCCATCAAGGAAAGTTACTGCAACTTGATGACGGTGCGTTCTAGCTTAATTATATACTTGTATTTATGGAATAATGGTTTTGTTTTGAAGTAGGATGTATATTAAATTTTGTTTCATGTCATGGAAAACATAAACAACCGCTTATTTACCGAAATATCAATATTTCAAAAAGCCTATACTGTGTGTTGACTTTGTCACGTTTCATGGACATTGTCCATGAAACGTGACATTTTTTTCTATTTAATGCTCATAAGTCGGCGAATATATGGATTTTAAAGAAATTAAATAATATAATACTGTAAATTGAAATTTTGTTTCCTACCTTTTAATTGACACTAATGTAATCCTTGTTTAGTTTGTTGCGCTCCTTGTGGTTCTTCTCATTTTGGAGATTGCAGCAGTCGTCATTTGCTACGTATACAGGGACCAAATCCACGATGCCAATAAAGATCCATTGTACAAAAAATGGGTACAGTATGATCCTATTCAAAGGCCAGACATCAGTAAGGTTGTGGACACCATTCAACAGGAAGTAAATAAAGTCCAGATTACTTACGCTAGCTTATAATGCATTACACCTGTTATCAAAATATTAACCGACAATGTTTGTGTTCTTTTTCTCTAAGTTCGAATGTTGCGGAGTGATCAATTCCACTGACTGGTCGACGGAAATTCCGTGGGGGAAAACCAATGGCATTCCAGACTCCTGTTGCCAAAAATCTATCCAGACACAAGGATGTGGAAAAGTTGCAGCAAATGTCAATCATGAGGTATTCGTTAATGAGATTGTATTCCAGCAACAGTTGCACTCTTAACAAAACCGCCTTCATGTGCTCAAATTAAAATCTCTAAATCGCAGCTAGCTACCGTATCCAACATGGCCGCGCCTTGTTCATTCCAAAATCAGCCATATTTGCAAGGGTGTGGCAAAAGAATGGCGCTTCTGGAGTAAAAGGGCGTGGTCATGTTGGATTTGCCATGACGAAGGTCATCAGAGGGTTCTGAATAGCAATAATGTTCATTATTAATATAATATATACAAATATTTAAAAACAAACTATGGATAATGATTACGTTACAAATTAATGAAACGTTTCTATTGTACCTTTTTGTAGAAGAACTCTAGCCTGATCATTACTTTTTCTTTAACGAGTCGTACTTGAAATTGAATATTTCGATTTCAGGGATGCCATCAACATTTAAAGGAAGTTCTGGAGAATGAAGTCCTCATCATTGCAGGAATTGCTATTGGAATCGCCTTGATTCATGTGAGAAATTCCTTGAAAATAAATATACACGATGTAATTGATTGCTATGTTATCACTCCTCTTAACAAAGTCAACCTGTGTTTATTTTTTCAAGGTATTTGGAATTGTGTTTGCTTGCTGTTTGGCAAAGTCCATCAAGAAGAATATTGAAGAAGTAACACCGACTGAGGACGCGGAAGTTCCAGAGAACGCAGCAGCATAGATCTGTGTCAAATAACTGGATCAGTTTTATTGTTCATTCGAAATACCTTACTTTGTGTTGATAAAATTTGTTCAACTTTGATGATTTCAAATGGTAATGTGTGTGTGCATTCCTAAATTCATCACCTTTCTCATAGAAGGAGATAAATTGTTCCTTTTAAGGAACGAATTCTTTTAACGTACAATTTAAAAAATGAAAACCAAAACGGTCAGTTTATCTTAGAGATTCGCAAGCATTGAATTTCTTGTCTTGTACCTTTGTCAGTTTTTGTTTGAATTTCACCTTATAAATATCAACGCTTGGTTATCATTTACAGCTGCACAGACTACCATTTATTTAAACATATATTACTAAACATGGAATTAAAATCAACCGCATTTTGATGATGCGTAGTTAGATTTTATACTTTCTTAACACTAATTAACGGTAATAGAAAGAGAATATTTTACTTGCTTTAAAAAAGAAAACTTTTGTCAGATTTTAATAGTTTAAAAAATTATAGTAGTTGATGAATTAATAGACTTAAGTTCTATTTGTAGCCATGCCATATTGCGTTTACAAATTATTTGTTACACTATGAGAAGATATGTTTAGGAAGCATTTTTCCAGCAGTCTTTGCAATGATAATTAATCCTTTGTAGAGTCAACCACATGCACAAAGAAATTGAATAAAATGACATGCATTTATTTTGCAATAAATTCTAGTATCGGTTTTCTCTTGTGTTTGGATTTGAACTATAATTTTGAAGACATCAATTACAGCATGAATACACTGCGCAAGATGGTCATTAAATAACATCATATCTGCATTGGTAATTTTTACGAGTACTGCAAAAAAAACCATCCTTATAAACTGATCGATGAAACGCATAAATGGTAGCATGAAGGCAACGTATTGAAATAACACAAGATTTTGTAACCTATGCTTATTTTTAAAAAACGTTTTAAGTACTATTACATAATTTCTAAAAATTTAGTCGTAATGGGTTTTTTTTAATTATGAGAGTAGGCTGATTCCAACAGCATTGCATCACGTGTCGAATTCAACAATAATAAAAGTACCTTGAAAATCTAAATTATTGATTTAACAGTACAATGCCGGTTCAATACTGGTTTCAATTTCTTTGATAAACTAAGGTCATTATATACCCCCGTCATCGATAATCATTCAACCCTTGGCAACCCATGCCGTTATATTAGAAATATAACCTTTTAGCCGGAAGTTAATGTAGCGAAATAATAGTCTTGTCCATATAAAAAAACTAATAAAATGTCATGACGCAGATATACATGTACTCACCACTTGCTCTCTTAACAACCATGTCGATTTTAAGATTTAAAACACGTAATTGACAACAGAACGAATCAATATCGCATTTAAAATTTAGTAACAACGATGACCATGGCAATGTGTACCAACAATGATACATTTGATTTCGTAGTGGTCAACATTGACAGCGTCGATGTCAATGGCAACGCACACTGCTCATGACTGAATTCATTAAATAAAATTGACCTACTTTACGGCATTTGAGTATTTCGCTACATTAGTATAGTGTTGAGCAGAAATTAGTAATTCTAACTTTCTGGACATCAAGATGGGCTGTGGATTTACTTGTGTGAAGTACCTGACATTTATTTTTAACTTAATATTTTTCGTAAGTAATATTTTTGTAAGCTTGAATATGGTTTAGACGAAATTGCTCAATGGATAAATTTTTACTCATAGTTTTATATGAAAACGTACTCCAAAACTGGATATTGAAAGTCAAATGATTTTTAATTGGCTTGCCTGAACAATTTTCTTGTGTTTGTTTGAAGCATGTGTTTTATAATGATTCGTGATTCAGGCATGCTAAGTGAATCAACTGTTATTCAAATTGTAAAATTCTACTTTTTACATCTTATCTATTGTAGTCCAACCGTCATAAAGTACAGTGGAACCTCGATAATCCAAGTTAATGTTGACCAAGCCTAACTCTGATAACCGAAAACTGATAATGTGGACAATTTCATGTTTAAAATAAATTATGCTAAAATGTCTCCCCAATTTTTATTGCATTTTAACAATTTCAAACTTTTAATGTTATATAAAACATGGAAAAATACACATTTGCGCACTTATTATAAGGCTAATAAGCATACACACTGTATACACTATATTTTAAAAATCTTTCAAAATCTTTACTTTAAAAATCCTAGTTTTTTAAAAAAATTCACGGCGCATATATTTTCTTTTACACAAAGCTCAGCTAATACAATACTCGGATAATCGGGGTTCTAGTGAATGACGTTAAACACGTGTGCAGTGATAACGTCATTCAAACTCAATCACGCAGATCCTTAACTAATGTACGAGAAGTTTAAAATAAATCAATGCATTTGTAGACAATGTTTGTTATGCTAAAATTGTGCATGCCAACCGTTCTCCAATTGTTGCTATGAAATGGATTTTTCATTAGGTTATATGTAGTTAGGGTAAAGCATGAAATCAAAGCCTTGTTCCCTTTTAAAGATTTGCGCCTGCGACCAGTTGCATCAATTTAGTTTAATTAATGATCAATATACCAGAACCCATTGCCGATATAAAGCTAATGGCCAATTATGTAGCCCACTTTAGCATCGAATATTAAAATGTATTATATAAGTACCGGTTAATGAGCAGTTAAAGCAGATTATTCTATTTATAAATTGTAATAAATATACTTACTTTCAGCTTTCCGGTCTATTGATCCTCGGTGCTGGACTGACCATTTTAGTTGCGATGAATAAATCGAGTAGCGAAATTTACAATGACCAAAAAGGAGGTGTCATCCTTGTAATTGTAATTGGTTGTGTCATTACCTTCGTTGCGTTTTTCGGATGCAGAGGTGCCATCAAGGAAAGTTACTGCAACTTAATGACGGTACGTTTTAGAGAAAGTTAACACAATGTGCAAATAATGTTTCCTTATGAATGATTATAATATATCACCAAATTTATAATTTAACTACGTGGTTTGACGTAATCTGTGAATGCTAAAGATAAATTATCCTAACAAAAAACTAGGCTAACCTTTAATTTTCGATATTTTCCTGTCTTAGTTTGTAGCTCTTCTCGTTACTCTTCTTATACTGGAAATTGCCGCAGTCGTCATCTGCTACATTTACAGAAATAAAATCCATGATGCCAATAAACAACCATTACAAAGCAAATGGACAAATTACGACCCCAAGAATAGACCAGATATCAGTAAAGTCGTAGACGCTATTCAGCAGGAAGTACGTAGATATTGTATTTGTATTAGTAATATCAATATCATCGTCGCATTCTACTAATTACTAAAAGTAAATTTTCAAAGTTCGAATGCTGCGGTGTGAACAACTCAACTGACTGGTCAGAAATCCCATGGGGGAAAACCAATGGTATTCCAGAGTCGTGCTGTAAAAAATCAGCAAAGAAAGAAGGATGCGCAAAAGATTTAGAAAATATCAATACCGAAGTAATTTCTAACTTAAATTTACGCATATTTCAATGTTTGAAATCATGACTTCAATACATTTTACAATGACACCGTAATAAACTCATGTACGATAATATGATTTCAGGGTTGTCATCAACATTTAAAGGATGTGCTGGAGAACGAGATCCTAATTATTGCAGGAATAGCAATTGGAGTGGCATTGGTTCACGTAAGAAAATTTTACAAATTTCTTAAGATTCCAAGACCTGGATGGGTGGGAGAGTTGTGTATTATGCAAACAGGATCGAATAAGCCAACATATTGTTAATCATTCTGCAATTTGTTTTGCCTTTCAAGATGTTTGGAATTGCGTTTGCTTGCTGTCTTGCAAAGGCTATCAAGAAGCAGTCTGAGGAAGTAGCACCTGCTAAAGAACCACCGCCATCCAAATTACCTAGTTTTATTACGATTCAAATAGCTCAACCAAATCCTGAGAGCCATACGGTTCCAAAAAAATAAAAATTAACAATTGTGCAACGAAGATTACTTTTAATTTATCATTAACTTGTCCTTTGCTGAATAATGATATTTGAAAGTATGTGAATAAAATTATGCTTTGAGAAATGAAATTCTTATGTCTGTGTATAATTTCTAACATCAATTTACGAACACTCTCCTAGATTTAAATTTACTATAGAATCAATGTCTGATGAGGAAGGTTATAGAATTTGAAGAAAATGTAATAAATTGCATCCGACATAACTTGAAAAATGATAACAATGATTTTCGCAAACCTTTATGTTATAATTGCACCAAGACCTACTTTATGTTATTTAATCATGACGATAACAAGAGATATCTTATCAACATTAGTTCCAAATTAAAACAACGGGTGCCACCTTCATAATGCAAAACTTGACATAATTCAAAATGCAACGCAAGAATGACACAAAATTAGCACTGAGTCGTTTGAAATATGAATGGGTTGGATATTCGGAACCATTTCAGGACATGAGGTAAGCTTTTGCTTGGAATCATCGTGCACTTAAGACATCTCTTGCAATTTCCATTGAACTTTTTCAGAGACCCAGACCACTGTCGGGAATTTATTACTATAAGCACAGACGATTCTCCTGCAGAGGCATTAGATAAGAAGTCATGGATAATTCACCCTTATGGGATTGTTTATAAAATCTGGCTTGGCATCGTAACAGTGAGCGTAGTTTATAACCTGCATGTAATCATTGGAAGAACTGTATTTTGGGAACTAGAAAATCTCAACCCCAGAGCTTGGCTAATATGTGACTGCATTTGTGATGCTATATACCTTCTAGATATAATTGTTCGTTTCTTCACAGGTAGGTGAAGTTCTCCAAACATATTAATAGAATTAAGTAAATAACAATTGTGTGCAAATATCTGCTGGAAATCAGTGTTGTATTCGTGCTTGGTGGAATCAACCAGCCAGCCAGGTTCAGAGGAAAATGTTATTGTTTCAGGTCATTATGAAGACGGCTTAGTTGTAACTAGTAAAATGAAGATTTTTAAGAAATATGCAGCATCTGGAAGCGTTGTGTACGACGTCCTTTGCATTATGCCTACAGACATAACGTACACCATTTCCAGAGATACATGCATCGAGTTACCGTGTCAAGTCATATTTCGTCTAAATCGAATCTTTAAATTTCCAAGGTAAATTAGATTTTTACCTTAAAATTAAATATTTGATGACACGTGAAAAACAATATAAAACCACATTTTGTTTATCTTTTAGAATGAGAGAGTTCTTTGGAATTATCAAACTTCAGACCAACAGCGCTTTAACAATTGGTATCCTAGAAATGATAATTTACATCATCACTTTTATCCATTGGAATGCCTGCTTCTATTTTGCAATTAGTTATGCCATTGGCTTTGGCTCTGATGCTTGGGTATATCCAGCCATCGAGGGGATATCCGCAACTCTCAAACACCAATATATTCATTGCATTTATTGGTCAGCGTACATTCTAATCGGTCAGGATGTAGATGAGCCGCCAACCGCAGAGATCGAATATCTTGTTGAGGTCATCGAAATTGCGATTGGAATTGGAATTATTGCCACAATTATAGGCGAAATCGCCTCGACCACCCAAGAGAAGCACAGGAGAATAGAAGAATTCCACCATAACATTTATGTGATAAAGCAGTTCTTCCACCATCATAAGGTAGATTCAAGGCTCCAGTCGAAAACTTTAAGATGGTGCGATTACGTGTTTCGTAAAAAGCATCCCAAAGACGAACAGTCGATTTTGGAAATTCTGCAAGACGATTTGCAAGTTCAAGTGGCCCAAAGCATACACAAAAACACGCTCCAAAACGTACCGTTCTTGATAAACGCCAGTGAATGTGTTTTAAACAGACTCGTTTGCAAGTTTATGCTGAATGTGTTCTCTCCAGGAGATTATGTGTGCAAGAAAGGGTGGGTCATTAACAAAATGTTTGTCTTGATTTCAGGCAAACTAACAGTTTGTGATAGTGAGAGATGCCAGATCTACGAAAATGAAATAAGAGATACAAAATGTTTTGGAGATTTATATTTAGTTGGAGGGTATGGTCAATATTATGGGAACAAGCATGTTGCTAGTGTTAAAAGTGAAGGATTTTCTGAATTATACAGCCTGTCCAGAAAGGACTTAGATGAAGTTTTTGACGAATTCCCAGAGTTTGCTTTGCAGGCTAAGCAAATTGCACAAGAAAAATTGTTGAGACTAGGTCTTAGATGTGAATTAAATGAGGCATAATACATACTTTTGTAATATTCACTATTACAAGTAAAATACATTTTTCGAGCTCTTCATATTCGTAAGCTTTAGTAAATCCTTCTTAGATGAAAGTGATGAAAAGATCAGAGATGGATTTTTAAATAAAGTATTAATAAAGTATGAAGCCTTCATACTTTAACAAAACTACCACAAACAGTAAATGATTGACTAGCAATTGATGCATTGGTTCAGGGGAAATATGCAATATATTTAATAAACATTATAAAACAAGAGTCGTTTTCCAGTGTTGTAGTTTACGAAAATTATAATCAAGTAGTTCCTTTTTGCAGTTTTTAAATTCTCCAAATTGGCTATAACATAAAAAATGTCCTCAGTTATAGTATTTGTCTGTAAATGAAACCACAAGATGATACTCGCGATTCCAGAATTTCAATGATTATGCATATTTGAACAAAGGTGAGCAACCAACTTCAGTACCCTACAAAACTGTACATTAAACGAGGTTGGCAGATATCGGATATTACTGTTTCTCAATTTGAGAAACATCCCTTATTGTGCATTTTGACATAAATTGTCACGACAGATTCCCCTACCCACGATAGCCACTCCAAAAAGTTCTTCACCATCCAATTTACCATCAAGTTTAAATTCTACCATTACTACTCATTTAAATCAAGCCATTACAGTTGCTTGCCACGATTCAAATGACGTACATAAACTTACAATGTATCACTGGCATAAATGGGCCCAACTTAAGAAAGTCGTCTGATAAACAACAGCCAGAAACTCTTCGCAGCACAACATTAACATTAGAGTGCACTTTCGATGTACCGGAGTATTGTAACTCTAACATCAAATTTAAAATCTTCCGGTACCTGTCACGAAGGAGCCATGAATTGTTTATGACGCACCAAGATCTGTATAAAAAAAGGGCGCGTTTATGGATTCCCAAAAGGACGGTATGGCGGGGTGCAAAAGTAGTCGAACCATTAGAAGATGGATTACTTTGCAAGCCTTGTCATGGGCTAGATATTTTACTGCAGTTCTATACGCACAATGAGAATATACTAACGAAAAAAAGATGTAGACGAGAACTAACCAAATTTCGTTTCATAACACGTCGCACTTATTGGGTCTGGGCGCTTCTTGCTATTTGTTCCTTCAACACCATGATGCTTTGGCGTTGTTCCGGAGGAAGAAGTGCAATTTGTTGGTCAGAAAGCTGGAGCACTTGCATGATGAGGGCAGCCTTTATAAACAAGAAATTGTATTTCAAATGGATGAAAATAAGTGACTAGAGTTGATCTAACAAATAAATCTAGAACGTATAACAGTTAAAATAAAATGTTACTTTGTTTCGTTTATAGCAATGGGAAATGCAGGATTTACAATGGGAACACGACACCAAAATAACAATTTAATTAAAATATATGCAGAAATCCACAATGAGGGCCAAAATTAAACATACCTTTTCTTGGTCTTGATTTGAAATGGGGGACGCTCCGGGAAGTCCCGCTATAGCAGCACCCGGAGGACCAGGACGCCCCACTGCCGGAACAGGTGGCTGATAAACAAAAATGCATTGAACGATGGAGGCAATGATATACAGAAAGCAGAGATGTGAGCAAAGAAGTTTTCTTACCTGCGGTCTTCCAGGGGGTCCTCCTTGGTTGAGATGAGGCATGGGTGGCCCACTACGAGGATCACGTTGCTCATTTCCCGGGCTTCGTTGATCGAAGTTTCCACGTTCAGGGAATCCAGGACCACGAGAATCAAATGCACCTCCTGGCCCACCAGGCCTATCAGCTCCACCTGGTCCGCTCGGTCCACCCGGTCTGTCAAACTCACCTGGTCCACGAGGAGTTCTTGGATCCACGGATCTTTAAAAAATGTCAAAGATGGCAGTTGCACATAGAATTTGAGCAATTCCTTCATTTTCTTTCAAAAATAAATTGATACCCATTTAATGAAACAGGATTACATAATAAACAGACCTGGTCCGTGGATCAAATTGAGGAGGTCTATGATCTCCATCATGCTGAGCTGCTCTTGGATCTCTTATTTCTCTGTCTCTCTGATCACGTGGATCTCTACCCATTCCAGGGCCAGGTGGACCACCCCTAAACTCGCGATCAAATCCTCCCCTTGGATCCCTCATATCAAAATCTTGTGACGCTAATAACAACAAACATGAATAAAAATCACGACACTCGTCAAGCTTGGAATTTCCTTAATGTTAAAGTTGCCTTACGTGGCCCTCCTCGGTTATCTTGAACGGGTGGCATTCCCGGTCCCCGAGGTGGTTCGTCCCCACCAGATGGTCTTTGCCCCAACACTCCAGAACGAGGAATCTGTCCTCGAGATCCTGTGAAACGAGTTTGTTGGCTTTAAATCCATTTCAGGAAGAACTGGAGCAAAACGGATACTACAGAATGCAAAACTAGTTTACCAGGTCCTGCAAATGCACCATCATTGAAGTTGTTTGGCTGTTGTGGACTTTGATGGTTCATTCCTCCTCCTCCATGTGCCTAGCAAGCGCATCACAATACAATTTCAAAATCTAATAGGAAGCTAATTATGTGGCAAAAAAGTGATTGAGAGAACAGGGGAAGTTAAATAAGGCTTCTTCTTTAAGCTCAATACACCACAAGGTTGGGCACATATGCATAAAAGTGAATTTGGACAGTCACTTCTTTTAAAAACCTTTATTCTTTAGTGCATATTTTATTCAGCTGGATCAAAAGATTCCAGCATCTTAGGTATTGAGAACTCTCCCTTGGCAATAAAAACACAATGTAATTCAAATTTATTATTACCTGCTGCTGAGGTGGCAATCCACCATCTCCAGTTGGCAATAATGGTGGAACGTTTGTGTTTGGTCGATGCAACATTCCCTAATATAATAAAAGATATCATTGGTGTTGAATTTATTATAAAGAACTTTACTTTACCATGTTACGGATGCCGCAAAACATTACAAAATAACACAAAACACGATTAGGATACATCCACGCGCTGAAACAACAATTCCAAAAGTGCTCTCCACTGTGGATTTGCAGTAGTATTTATATTCAACTATTCTTTACAGAATGCCTTGGTTCCCAATTTCTGAGGCATATTGCCTCATCACAATTAAGAGTAATTGTCCTCTAATTACTGTCGTGATAATTGGGTTCATAAAATCGTGACTCAAGGTTACAAATATGTGTACACCTTTTAGTAACGGTAACAATTATATGTAGGTATAATGAAAAGATATGCTTGTCAAGAAAATGTTAACAGGCTTGTAATTACCACCATTGCCAATCTTCATCATAAAAGAAGAACAAGAAGTAGTCACCAAATAAACTGCAAAAAAAAACTTACCATTGCTACTTTGGGTTCAACTATTCGCATGACTACTTGAGCTTGTAAAAGTGCATATGCCAGCTGAGGGTTTTGTAATAACATATTACGAGCTTCATTGGGATTATTCTGGATGCAAAGCTGTAAACAAAACCACATCTTATTAGTAAAATATGGTCAATTAAAAACGGGACCTAATTGAAATAATTAACGACTCACTTTCATTTGCTTCATTAATTCAAACATTTGCTCAGGTGGGAGACTGGCGACAGCTTTGGAAATAGCTTCAGGGGCTTTATCAGGTTCGACCTCTAATCCGTATGGACTCTGTTCAATTACAGGGACAAATAAATTATCAGTTTGGAATTTGTGGGTGCTAACAAATCAACAAACTTCCAAAAGCTAATGCTGAGCATCCTAGATAATAAATGGCATTCGATTTTTTTCGGAAATGTCACTTCCACAGTGTTCATAACTTACCTCAACAGGTGGTCCACCCAATGATGCCTGTAAATCTGTTAATAGAAAACTTGAATTAAAAACAATATCAATTTTAAATTTCATTCGAGTTATAGTGACATATTTATTGTCAGACATTCAACGCTGATTTTTATTACCATTATCAAGCTACTCACAGATTTTGCATAATATTAGATTAAAGAAGGATAACTTGAAAAATGTATATGCTACTCACTTTTCAATTCCTCTTTATTTTTTTCACTGGCGGCATTATCTACTCGAAGAGCTCTTCCGTTTAATTCATATCCATTAAGGTTTCTCATTGCACTCAATGCTGTATCTTGATCCTTGTATTCACAAAATCCATATCCCTTAGGTTTTCCAGTTTCTCGATCGTAGACTAAGCTGAACATTAAATTGGAACAACGTTTACACAAAACACGTACAATTTCAAAGAATTTCACAAAACTATGTTTCTTAGCAGTCACTTAAAATAAAAATCACTTTTGCTAGATTCAAAGTTAATAACAATAGAAGTTTTTAAAGGAACCATTCGACATTCGAACTGTATTAAACGGGAATAATTACATTATAATTGTACTACTGGGATCATGAGATTCGACTTGTTAAACGGGTTCTACTGTAGTTTTTCTATATTGCATAGCGTTTCAATCATTCGACCCTTGCAAACGCGCAAGATACTGTAACTCCAACTAAAAGAGCATTGTTGATATTTGTTGGATGTCACTTACCGAAAACTGACAACAGGTCCTACTTCCGAAAAGATATCCTTCAGTTGCTCTTCCGTTGCCTCGTAAGGAATATTGCCCACTATAGATGCATAAAATAATTTGTAAACGAATGTGGAACGCGGCGTTTAGGCCTACTCATGCAGACTTCATATAACAAAAGTATGAAGTTTTAAATGAATTATTTTTAAAAAAATGTCAAACGCTTACCAAATACCGAACGAACAGAACGTTCCGCTGCCGACAAAGTCCCTTGCATCGACATTTTAAAGGAAAAACAGACTAAACGATACGGGAAAAAACACGATCAAAACAAGAAATCGGTCTCCTCGAAGTCTGTAGAGTTTACCCAGAATGCATCGCCAGTAACAACGAAAAACTAAATTATTGGCGGGAAATATGAATTTTGTTTTATAAAATAAAAACTAGATCGCTGAACACATACAATTGTAATTTGACATATTCCTCAAATTGTATTGTAGGTGTCTCTCAGTTGGGGGTATAGCTCAGTGGTAGAGCATTCGACTGCAGCTATGTTAGTGATCGAAATGTCACCAGTTCAAACCTGGTTGCCCCCTGTGTTTCATTTTATTAATTTCA
>JAUJYV010001815.1:0-15325 GCA_033995625.1 Ophyiulus pilosus
GTTGCTTTCCAAACTTTTGTTGGTCATCATCTTCCTAGAAATATTTGAAGATGCCACCTGGCATCGAAAAATGCTGCTCACTCATAAGGTTGACTAAAATTATTTTTAAAAAAAACCATTGCAATGAGAACAGTTTTCGATTTATTTTAATTTATCACAGCACCAAACAGTCAGAAAACTGATACCATATGGTAGGAGATAGTACCCATTTTTAAATTGTTAAATTAATCAATTAGAACTTTCGCTAGAAGACTTAGGAGGCTATTTCATTGTCAAATCGCAAGCAAAATGTTGCATGGGTCTGGAATGATTATGGCTAATTCCGACGTTGCTGTTAAGGGGTTAACATATGGGAAACTTGGTGTTAATTAAAAGGAAGATTAAAATGTTTAATGTCCTGTAGCTATATAATCGCGCCTATATCTAATTATTGAGGACGAATTTAGAAAATGAGGTATTTCCGTCAACTCCTATAGAACGTTGGCAGTTGTCGATAAAAACTTTGCCATTGTAAGAACGGGTTTTTTAGAATTCTAAAATAATTACATAGTTAAATTTAGCGATTAATTACAACATTTCTTATTTCAATTCATTTAATTATTAATAACTAAATGATGAACAACGCATATTTGCTTGTGCATACATGCCACTAAATGTATTACATTGTGGGCGTGTTGACACATGTTCCAATTGTGGCATAACGGTTGACTTAATTATAACATTTACAAGAAAAAATCTATTTCGCAACTGAAAAAGTGATACAACCTTTGCTGAATAAAATCCCGCAGAATCCCAAAAAAACCAGTATGGTCACACATTCACGTGCTGGATACCTCGTTCATTCCTAAATAGTATACAATTTAGTTATACATAAGTATACTAATCACGGACTAAGATTTATTGAGGTAAAACACGCTCATGTATACAGTAGGTTAAAAAGTATCCTCCTTTATTACTAGAGAGTTTGAGCCATACAACGCTTATTAAACATACCTTTAAATCCTTTCTCGCCTAAATCCTTTCAATACCGTTTTGTTTGGTACGTAGAGAAATGACGCCTCATACAAACGGGAATTTCCCGGTTTTACCAACGCAGAGAAGTCGATTATAAAATGGCGGAGGGGAGGTTAGGGTCCACTATCTTGGAACAGACTATTTTGTTTATATATTTAGGACTGTCAGTATTATACAAAGCCCGGGAGAGCCGAGAATTATACAGGTGAAAAAAATTGCATTTCGCACTTTAACGCAGAAAACTGGACACATTGTTTGTGCATGACACTACATTTACATTTTGGACGTGTTGGGATAAGGATATATATATATATTTAACACTGAAAATTAAACTAATAAACAAATAACTACATGATCCATATATTTGAAACCTTTTTAAAATTAAATTACAAGAAAACTAACCACAACAACTGTTTTTGATTATCGTGATCTGATTGTATTTATGAGACGTACGGAATTTGACCTTTCCCGTGCTTCACGAGGATTCTTGCAAGACACATCGTGACATCTGGCACAATTAAAAATTTAAAATTATAAACGAGTTAAACTAACCTGATCTTCATGAAATGCCAACCATTCCCACCTGCAATCTCGGATGGAATAACTTGACCTACTTACGACTGGGAAATTATCCAACCGACACATTAATGGGGCAAAGGTGCCTATGACTATGATCTGTAGTATACCCTTTGAGACGGGGCACTCACTAGGTGTCGCTACGGTGTTTTTGTAACATACACACTCTACACTGCACCCTTCATTCTCCTTCATTCACACCCTCCTGCCCTTCATTCCACTGACATTTCAGCATATGTGTGAGACGGTATTCTCACCATCCCGCCTTACATTTGAGGCCGCGACCCGCGCTTTTTCGTTCCAGCACGCACCGCAACCTTCGCGAACTTTGACATCGCGGCGCTGGGGCAAGCCGACAATAGGCGGAAACACCAAAGAAAAGACAAAAAGGACATCGACGATCACTTACCTGTAAAGAGAAAGAAAACTGATATTAATACACTGCATCAAAAAAGTTTTCATCCACCCGGGATGAATCTTCAAAAATAGAATCATATCTACATGTTTGAAATGCAATAACATTTTATTTAAGAAAGAAAACAGTTTACTTTCAACTGAATTACGTGCATTAAACATTCTATATATAATGTACAAAAGGATTTATCAAAATAATTAATAATAAAATTAATATGGAATTTATAAAACAATGGTTGCCGTTTTTATGCCAATAAAGTTTTTATCCTCATCAGACTTTCATCGTAATATGCTAATTTAATATAATTGCGGAACACATTTTCAATATAAATAGGTACATTTTGGTCGTTGGTTAGTGCACAGTGTGTTAAATCACATTTAACTATTAAAAATTGTTGGTTTTGGTTGGGGAAGGTTTTGGTGGGGAAAACACAAGAACTTAAACAAAAAAATAAACTTACTCACTTTTTAATGGTAAAGAAATGTTGGTAAAAAAATACACCGATGTGGTGGTGGTGGTGGCTGATAGTCCAGTGAAAGGTCAAATCAAAGATGGCGGCCGGGACGAATTGACCCGGGTTGGTCCATCGGGGAAAAGGTTAAACGAAGGGGAGGGAGGTTAGGTGGGAGCTAACTGACCCTGGTCAGTTAGCTCAGACAACACAAGGGGGCCACAGAGTCGTCCATCTTGGACCGAAGCGCGGATGGGCCCCGCTCGCAAGCTGGGCAAAATTTCGGCCCCACACCCCCGAAATGGTAACAAAAATGAGGGTTCCAAAGGAAATGTGATCACTTATTGTTAAGCTGTGGAAGGAGGGGAAATAGCAACGAAATATTGGAGAAATAATACAAAAATCACGTTCAACGGTGCAGTCCATTACCAACAAATCCCGAAATACTAAAAAAATTGCTGATATGCCGTGAACTGGCCGTCCAAGAAAAATAGAATCAGTGCATTGTCGAGCTGTTCTACAAACAGTGAGATAGAACCCTACAATAATTGCTCCAAAACTTGCCAGAATGCTACAAAATGATTATAATCTGCAAGTGGACCCTGAAACTGACAGAATTACCTTAAGAAGTGCTGGATATCATGGCAGAATACCGTTGGATATGCTCTATATCAGCAAAGTTAACAAAGCCAAACATTTACACTTTGCAAGAACTCGAATTAATGAACCACAGTCCTTCTGGGAATCGGTAATTTTCAGTGATGAGTCGAAATTTAATGTATTTTCGTCTGACGGTAGAGTTAAAGTTTGGAGGAGGCCAAAATAACAGCCGAAAACCCAAAACATGTGGCAACAGTGAAGCATGGTGGTGGAGGAGTTTTAGTATGGGGGTGTATGAGTGCCACAGGTGTGGGAAACTTGGTTTTCATTGATGGAATTATGGATCAATATGTTTATTTGAACATACTATAACATAATTTAAAAGAAAGTGCTGAAAAACTGGGACTTAATGGGTCATTTGTCTTTCACCAAGATAATGACCCAAAACATGTTAACATTTTTGGGGGGTTAGGGGACAACTTTGTTACCCAGCGAGCAGGGCCCCATCTGCGCCATTGTGCCCACGGAGGACGGCTCTGTGGCTTTATGGTTTGCCCCTTTTCTCCCGCCAACTGACCATGGGTCAGTTGGCTCTCGCCATACCTCCCCCCCCCCCCCTTCGTTACCTTTTTTTCCCGGGTGGGTTAGCCCGGGTCTTTTCCGTCCCGACCGCCATCTTGTTTTTGGGTCACTTACAAACCAACTACCAATGACATCACCATACTGTTTTTTTGGGACAAATAAACCTGTAAGTTTTAATTTCTGGGAATGTTTTTCCTTTGGAGTTTGCTTTGGTCCGGGGCCAAGCCCCAACCGCCACCAACAAAACATACAGCTAAACATGTCAAGGAATGGCTCTTCTTTAATATGGCTAAGCAGCTTCATACACCTCCACAATCTTCAGATTTAAATCCCATAAAGCATTTGTAGGATGAATTGGGGAGAGGAATAAGAACCTACAATATTACAAATAAACAACAGCTGAAATCTGTCATTACAGATGAGTGAAACTCAATTACTCCAGAAACTACAAAAAAATTAGTTTCTACTATGACAAACAGGCTGAACGAAGTAGTGAAAGCCCATGGTGGACACACAAGTTATTAAAACACAGAAGACATATGTTTAAATAACAGTTTTAGTTGATTATGTCGAGTGGATGAAAACTTTATTGGCATAAAAATGGCAACCTTTGTTTTATAAATGCCATATTGAGGCACCATATGTCTCACATGTACCATTTTTAATTATTTTAATTAAATTTTGGGTTTATTATTGGTAACTGGATCAACCAGCCGGTGGAGGCAACGTACCCCACACCGTGAGAATACCCCTTTTTTGTTTCGAATACTTTTATTACCCAATACTAATTGGGATAATAAAACAATAAAAATGCCTCATTGTCGATTATGAAGGAGTCTGACGTTTTGTACAACTTCTTCACTTGCACCTCACTTACAAATACATAGATCATAGCAAATTGCGCAAGATGACTGTAGGTGGTCATCTCTTCCGAAGTGCTACGCAGCATTGCGGTGCACTACAGAACTTTGCATGCAGCCAATTAGCGGACGACCACCCTGAGCTGGATTAAGCCTCCGCCAAAGGGGTGATGACGTCTTGATTAGCATCTACCGTATTGGTAGATGTGATTTGAAACAGCACCCCCTAGCGTACGGTTAACCGTCACATAAAGAGTGTTGCACTTCAACAAACTCTACAGAAGGTTGAAGGCTGTCAGGGGACAACACTCTTCTGTCACTTTTGATATGATAACGTCGAAATTGAGTTTATGTATGTGTTGAATTGCATTTCATCACTTTGTGATTACTTTCAACTTGAATATGCAAACATTGTGCACGGCGCAAACAACTGGTGACTCCAATTAAATGTCTGTCCATTCATTCGAGTAAGTGTTTGTTTTTTACCTTCCTTGGGCCCGGGGATAGATGGGAGATACGTAGACTTTATTCCACACTGGAAACAGCTGCAGGCATTAGTCCATAGACAAACATTAGTTTTTGGAAGCAAGATTGGACATCGCGCCTGACGCACAAGGCCCCAACAACTTAATGGTCGCCTCCAGACATAGGTCCGGGTACAGGACGCCTCGGAAGATAACAATTACTGTAGGAGAACCATTTCCTCTTTTCTTCTGGTTGAACTGAGGAACGTAGGGTTCATAAGATTCACGGTCTGCCTGATTAACTTTTCTCCGCATCATAAGTCTCTTAACTTGTTACCAAGGCTTAATTACTTGTGACCGGATCCTTTTGGTAGAGAGGCGATGCGAGGGAAGGGGCAGATTCCTACTATATTAATTTTATTATTAGTTATTTTGATAAATCCATTTATACTTTATTTATAGAATGTTTAACGCACTGTCACATCCCACGGATTTCTGCGATAATCTGTTACCGCGGAAAACAAGTAGGTCAGCTCGACTGGCGACTTAAGACCCCCTTGCAAACTGGACAGGAATGTGTGGGGTCACTCTGTATATAGGGCACGTACTTTATATATAGAATAGGTAAAAGGGGAATTAGGGCTAATGGCTAGTAAAACAATAGGTTAGCTAGGGCCCCAAAACCAAGAGTTCTGTCGTAGTTTGGGCCATGAGATTTTGGATATGTGTAGTACAACATAGGTACTGCATACACCCAAAGTATCAAGAAGATAGGTTGTACCATAGGGGAGCTATGAGCTCCGGTAGCTAGGGTCAGGCTGCCATAGGAAATGCATGGAAGCTCAGGTCCAAACACCAGGAATGTTAGAAGGCCCTAACTCTAGTTAGGGTTGGCCGATTTTCGTGTGGTTTGAACCAAACTGCACTAAAGGATGCATGCTGCATCCAATGCAGAGATCGCCGTTCGGATCCATGCAACGGATCACGGAATCCACGGTAACCTCAACCACCGGACTAGAATTGCGGCAGAATCTGCAATTCTAGTATGATCAGGATGGGGCTAGGACCGAACTGGGGTGCAATCATGCACCTAAGTTCAAACTTTGCATAATATTTTGCCAACTGTTCTTGTAGTCAGGGACTTAGCTAGATAGTGAAGTCAGTTAGGGATTTAGTTAAGGAAGTCAATGCAGGGTCAGTTAGGGTACAGCTCACTGTTGTCGATAAAATAAAGATTGTCTAAACCCATACAGCCTTGTCATTTACTGCGGCCCAAAGACCCCCAGCCAGCATCCGCAAGGGAAGCGGGGTATCACATGGTGGAGGTGCGGAGCAGCCCATTTAAATAGACACTTCTGTGGATTGACATAGCTAGAAACCAATCCTAGAATGGCTCAACAGAACCCATTACGAGAGGACGAGAGCAGATTTAATCTGCGGAGTTTGTCTAAAGGCACAGGTATCGGTCATGACCTGCGTGAAGAGCAGGTCCAAAATTTTTCTGTTAGTGAGGCCAATCAAGCCAAAGTAGTTGCGGAAGAATAAGCCATTAACAGGGATAATGTCACAGTTGTGGAAACAGCAGAGAGTACTCTTGGAGGCAGAACTGAGAAGAGCAAGAAGGGAGTCATCACCTACTGGGTTGCAGCATTCTGAAAGACCCCACCCTTCAACACAACGAAGTAGTAGAAGCCCCCATGCACAGGTGGCGCAAGACCCCTCACCAGTAATTTCATCTTCCAGCCCCATCTGTGCTAAGTGCTGATGATGTATTTCGAATTCTTGGAATATCTCAGATGTTGACTGCTTCTTGCAAAGATATGAGGCTGTAGCAGATGCCGGAAGGTTAGATAGGTTACAGCTTGCTTGTCGGTTATTTCCTCACTAAAAGCCAATGGTATCTTTTGGATGCTCGTAGGCATGCCACAATGACTTGGGTGGAATTGTGGTATGAGCTGCAGAAAGCATTTCGACCACATGGCTACAAGACAGCCCTGGTGACTGAACTAGTCGGTCGCAAACAACAAATGGTTGAATACGTTATCAGCTACTGGATGGATAAGATGTCTTTGTGCATGCGGTTTTCTCCAACAATGGATGAAAAGGAACAATCCGCATACCTTCATGTAGGCCTACTTCCCAAGTATCGTTCCAAGATATCTGGGTTCTTGCCATGTTCCCTGGATGTCATGAAAAGTCGTCTTAACAACTTTGATCTGGATGACAAGTTAGCCATGGCCGAGAAAGAATTCAATTACAAGAAAAGTCCAAAAGAAGAAAAGAAAACTTCGGTAGAACCAGAGGTTGTGAATATGACCAGTAAACCAACCAGTCGTCCTAATTATCAGTCGACTAGTAAGGCAAAAGAGGAAAAACTTCTTGAAGTCTCCGAAGTAAGACCACCAGTCAATGCCAGACAGAGAATGGCCCCCAGATGTTACAACTGTAACAAATTAGGCCACATTGGCTGAGATTGTCCATTGCCGGACAAGAGAAAACAAACTTTAAATCCAGGAACTGCAAAAAACCAGCGCGTCGGATTGCCACCGGGAGTCTGTCCAACAAGATAGAAGCTCCGTTCTCAAGCTGGAGGGCAGTCTAATTAGAATTCCAGTTCAGTTTAGCAAGGAAAGCATCTCCGCTTGTGTAGATACAGGAGCGGATGTGTCTCGCATTCCAGGCAGGACTGCCCAGGATTGTGGGCTGAAATACAGAAGAGAAGCACTTCCACCCCTTTATAGTGCAGGTGGAGAACCCTTGTGTCCTGTTGGACTTGTGGATGCCAGGATTACAGTCATGGGTAAGGATTTTACCCATACCTTCATTGCCCTACCTCATGAGACATGTCCTCTTTTGTTGGGAAATGACTTTGGGCGTAAGGCAGGATTCATCATTGATCATTCAGCCTACACTGTCCACTTCAAGGAAGAATATTTGGCAAATCAGTCCAAAAATACTGGAGGTGAAGAACTCTATAGACAGTTTCCCCAAAGAAACAGACCACCACATACTGGAAGATCATCATTCACAACAACCTGTCTTGGATGATCTCAAGAAAGTTCCGATAAGGGAACAAGAATCCCTAGGTAGGGACAAAGAAACGGCCATGGCGACTCTCTTCACGGGAGCAGTTCAAAGAAGGGAGATCAGCATCGGTGTGCGGAAGGGGTGCTGGTACCACCATATAGTACTTCAAATATCTGCTGCTGGCTTCCAAAGGCTTCCCATGAGAACCAGGAGGTACTCTTGGAAGGGGATGCCACTTTCACAAGAAAAACTGGTTGTCAAGTAGGGAAGGTGATATTCCTCTTGCAAGAAGAGAGGACAGTGATGCTGGAGGCTGCTAACCTCATGCATCAAACCATTAAAGTGAGGTCTCAGACGGTGGGACACCTTAAAAGCGAGGCAGGGCTACAGGTGTTTAAGCTAGACACCATGCGAGGGGACATGAACTGCTTGGCATTAAAGGATTCCCAGTTCACCAAAAAGAACTGGATAGCCTTCCGATGGGGCCAAACCTTGACTCAGCCCAGAGGATACAGATGACAAATGTACTACGGGACTACTGTGATGGTTTTGCTTTTTCTCACAAAAGTTGGGAAGTAGTAATGCAGCCCAACACCGAATCGATACTCAAGGAAATCCTCCCGTTCATGTTGCTGCAAGGGGGACAACCCCACCGACTAGGGAAATTATTAGGGCTAACTTAGAAGAAATGAAGGAAGCTGGGATTGTAGTGCCTAGCCAAAGCCTCTATTCCAGCCCAGTGGTCATTGTCAGAAAAAAGATGGTACACATAGATTCTGTATTGACTATCATCAATTGAACATGCAAACAAAAGTTGATAGCTACCCATTGCCATTAATCAATGATGCATTAGACTCGTTGGCAAAATCCAAGTATTTTGTAACCATTGATTTGGCAAGTGGGTACTGGCGGATACAGATGGACCCTAAAGACCAAGAGAACAGCATTTTCCTGCAGTGAGGGGCACTTTGAATTTACCCGAATGCCATTCGGGTTATCTAATGCTCCAGCTACGATGCAACGGGCTCTTGACTAGCTGCTCGCCGGACTTCGTTGGAAAGCATACCTTGTTTATCTAGATGACATTATTGTGTTTGGAACAACATTTGAAGAACTCTTAGGGAATCTCATCAGAGTATTAAATTTGCTCAAGGATGCCGACCTAAAGTTAAACCCGAGTAAATGCTTCTTTGGATATGATGAGGTAAAGTACCTGGGCCATCTGGTTAGTGCTAATGGAGTTGGCCCCGATCCAAAAGATAATGGCTGTGGAAAAATTCCCAGTGCCCACCAGTAGGACAGCAGTTTGTAGTTTCCTGGGACTAGAAGGATACTATCGTCGTTTTGTGGAGGATTATGCTATGATCGCCCAGCCACTTTTTGCAGCCACAATTGAAAAAGAAGCATTTAAGTGGACCCGGAATGTCAGCTGGGGTTTGAAAAACTAAAGCAAGCACTGTTGTCGGCACCGATATTAATAATGTACCAACCAGATCAGGAGTTGCGTCTTCATACTGATGCATCAGGATATGGTTTAGGAGTCATCCTGTATTAGGGAGACGCAAAAAGCAGGCATGTCCTGGCTTATGCCAGCAGATGCCTTACCTCTGCAGAGACAAGATACACAACAAGTGAGAAAGAAGCGCTTGCCATTGTCTGGGGGGTGGAATACATCCGCCACTATCTTTTCGGTCGAAATTTTATCATACTAACAGATCACCATGCTTTGTGTTGCTTTCGAAAGTTAAAGAAGCCGGCAAACCATCTTGGTAGGTGGATGACAAAGATGGAGGAATTCAACTACGAAATCCACTACAAAAAGGGGAAACTTTATGTGGATGCGGATTGTTTTAGTAGAGCTCCAGTTCTCCCAGCCAAGGAATCTACAGAGGAAGACAGCTACCTCTATCTACTGCAGGGACAATATGATATGAGCAAAGAACAGCAGAAGGACCCAGAAACTAAGAAGTTATGTCAACTAATGCAGGGAAATAATCACTTTCCAGATAAATACAAATATTAACTGATATCAGGGATCTTATACAACTTTTGCCAGCGGACAGGGAAAGATCGACTGAGAGTGTACATTTTAAAACATCTCCATGAGAAACACTGCGCTTGTCTCACGACATACCAACGTGTGGACATGGAGATTTCACTAGAACTTATGGACGAATTACTAAATACTACTGGCCCGGGATAAAGAAGGACGTCCTGGATTATGTTACAAGCTGCCATAATTGTCAAATGAACAAGAAATCCCATCAAAAGGCTGCTGGACTATTGGAACCTATTCCAGTAGGAGTACCTGCTGAAAAATAGGGATTCGACTTCATAGGACCATTACCATGAAGCACCCTAGACTGTGAATACATCTTAGTCTGCGTTGACTATGCCACTCGATTTTGTGTGGCAAGGGCCATCAAAAAAGCATGTGGACCTGCCATCATCTCATTCTTTAAAAAAGAAAATTTTGACAGGTTTGGGCTTCCCATAGAACTAATCTCAGAACAGGGAGCTCAACAGATGAGCACTGCAGTACAGCAGTGTTTTTTAGGAGTATAAAGTACAGCACCGGGCCACTACTGCCTACCATCAGCATGCAGACGGGCTTGCAGAGCGAATGAATCAGACAATAATGATTTCAATTCGACAGTATATGAAGGCTGATAATGATCAGAGAGATTGGTTTTCATATTTGGCCTCTTGTGTGTTTGCATACAACACAGCGAGACACCCTTCTTTTTGATGCATGGATTCCATCCTCGTATTGCGGCCCAGCAAGTTTTTGGAGAAGGAATTGATATTCCCTCCCTAGAGGGTGCAACGGACCCTGATTCTTTCCGAGATATTGCAACAACAATGTTAGGCGATGCTCAGGTTAAGCAGAAGAAAGCATGTGATGCCTGGCACCGTGCAGTACAATTTTTAGTGGGTGACCTGGTCCTTGTGAGGGACCATGGTTCAGTACCCAGAACCAACTCAAAGCTTCAAGAGCAATACAGAGGTCCATTCAAAGTTTTAGAGCAGTTAACACAGGGTTCCCACATTTTTTTGAGACTAAAATTCCCTGACTTTCCAGGTTTTTCCAGGAAGTTGTTGAAATTTTCCATGACCATGAAAAATTAAGAATTTCATTTTTTTAATTTTATTTTTACTTAGCAAAGATATTTATTTTGAGTAAAACGGTAAAAAATTGAAACGAACATTTGAAAACATTTGCAACTAACAAGAACTTAGTTGGAAGAATAGGCTAGCTTAAAATGATTCCTGAACAGCTTTGGCAATTTCTTTATCAACAGCAATAATGTCATTCATTTTTGTCTCGGCTCCTTTTCTGAGAGAATTTGACTTGATTATCAAATTGATAGACTGCTTCTCTTCGGCTTCATCAGCATATTTCTTCCATTCATTATTTAATAAGTTTATGGCATATTTTTGTAATGATAGTCCTGGTCTTAAATATTCCAGGACAAATTTGAAAAGTTCCCTGACTTTCCAGGTTTCTTCCATGACTCTCTCAAATTCCCTGACATTCCAGGTTTTTCAAGGTTGTGGGAACCCTGTAACAGATGTGAACTGGTTTTCCCAAGCGAGGAAAACCAGTACCCACAGTCGTGCATGTGGCAAACATGAAGGGATTCGTAGGGATTGACCAACCAGTCAATTACCTGAAGCAGGCCTTAAAATACCTTTTCAAATGGGGGATCAGCCCAGGCCCCGAGGCAAGACACCTTATTGAATAAAGTCCCGCCAAATGCGGACAAAGTAAATAGCCATGTAGAATCTTGGCTGGACCGCCAGGAGGGGTAAGTTGGCTGACCCCCGAGTCCTCAGACCATGACTTTAAGACGTTAGTATAGGATGTCATGAAGATAAATGTCAGCAAAGTTAACATTCCCGCACCGGTCGAGATGGATCTCCCAGGGTGCAGGGTCGTCAAGGGGTCCTGATCCACCACCGTTCAGAAGAATAAAATGGATTCAGTGATGTTGGTCGAACCAGGTTTCCAGATATCAGAAGGGACCTGCCAAACGAGTATATTCTTGCATGTTATGCATGTTGTTTTTGAGTATTGTGACCTCGGGTAATGCATGTGCTGCGTTTTGCCATTGTAAACACACTGTAGCGATCAGCGATTTTTTAGATAATGCAAATGTTTGATAGACAGGTCTTAGATAGGGATGCAGTCAGACTTTAAACAACGAGGACCTTGTTTAGTCTTGGTCGGGGGTGTCATATCCCACGGATTTCCGCAGTAATCTGTTACTGTGGAAAACAACTAGGTCAGCTCGACTGGAGACTTAAGACCCCCTTGCAAACTAAACAGGAATGTGTTGGGGATAGCTAAGAATAGCTAAAAGGGGATGTTTGGGGTCATATATATAGAATAACTAAAAGGGGAATTAGGGCTAATGGCTAGTAAAACAATAGGTTAGCCAGAGCCCCAAAACCAAGAGTTCTGTCGGGGTTTGGGCCATTAGATTTTGGGTATGTGTAGTACAACATATGTAGGTACTGCATATACCAAAAGTATCAAGAAGATAGGTTGTACCATAGGGGAGCTATGAGCTCTGTAGCTAGGGTCAGGCTGCCATAGGAAATGCATGGAAGCTCAGGTCCAAACACCAGGAATGTTAGAAGGCCCTAATTCTAGTTACGGTTGGCCGATTTTAGTGTGGTTTGGATCAAACTGCACTAAAGGATGCATGCTGCATCCAATGCAGAGATTGCCGTCCGGATCCATGCAATGGATCGCGGAATCCACGGTACCTTCAACCCCCCCGGACTAGAATTGTGGCAGAGTCTGCAATTCTAGTCTGATCTGTAACTATTTCGGGGGTTAGGGGCCAAATAGCTAGCAAGCAGGACCCCATCCGCGTTCCTGCCCACCAAGATAAACTCAGTGGTGAAGTACTCGGACGGTACTTTTTGGTTTGCCCTTCCACCATACCTTCCCCACTTGGTTTATTTTTTTCCCGGGTGGACTAGCCCGGGTCAATTTGCCTGGTCTGCCATCTTGTTTTTGTTCACTTGATCACCAACAACCAAACCATCTACAAACACTTGCAAGCTGTATCACCACAACAACACCATTATTTTATATATGTATATACAGTCGATTCTGCTTTATCTGGACACTGGTTAATCTGGGCAGCCATTTATTAGGGCCAAATTGTCAAGAACAAATCCGGACAGTATATATTTTTTAACTTCGCATATTCTGGGCAGCCGCCTAATCGGGGCAAAACGCCTCTGCCGGATGTGTCCTGATTAAGCGGAATCGACTGTATATATTTTTTGGTTCACCAAAAATAAACAGTAAGATTATTTTCCACCAGAATGTTTTGCTTTGGAGATTGTTTTGTCCGCGGTCAAACCCCTCAACACAACAAATGGTAGCAGAGCGTGGTTGCGGTCCACCATGCTCTGGTATGGCCCCGGACCCAACAACATCGACCCTCCAAAACCAAGACTGGCCGGCCGGCCACCATGGGCCGAGGACAGCCTACACCAATGGACCGCAGACGGCCAACAACGGCAGACTAACAGCATACCCAAAGTAAGGTAAGCTTACTATATTCCTATCCACCTCACTTAATAATAGATGGAAGGAATAAGAAGATCCGAACGCCTGTTGGGGAGAACTGAGGAGGCTTAAACTCAAGATAGCGGCAGCCACACTAATCAGATCTTACCCCTAGCGGACGAAACCGAAGTAACTAAACAAACTACCACGGAAGGATTTGAAGGGCAGGATACGCCTGATAAATTGCGCCCAACGTTATTTAGTAGGGTCCATGAAACATGGAACCCAAAACGGACTACGCTACAGCCTTTGGAGACAAGACTGAGTAGTGAGGAAAGGAATGAATTCCTACCTGCTGGCGGGGGGGGGGGTAAAACCTCCAGTTGGGTCTCATTGAATGACCTACCAAGCCTCACTAGTCTTGTCGTCTTCAACAACAGTAGTAGCCACGCAAAATGACAATCAGCGAACTGATCGCCAGCTCTATGAGCAAAGCAGGCAAATGAAAATGAAAATGATAAGCAAATGGCGAACAGCTTAACAGCGACAAGACAGCTAAATCAAATGGTGAACAGCTTCGCAGTGACAAGCCAACAAAATCAAAGGGCGAACAGCCAAATGGCGACAAGCCCGCAAAGTCAAATGGCATCACGCCAACAAGACAAAATGGCCCACCATAGCCAACAAGGATTGCAACGCCAATTGGCAATGCAACCAAGTGAGACCATAAGAATGGATTACTACCCTGATTATAATAGCAGGGTTGCTCAAATCATGGTCCCACAAGAAGTGGAAGAATTTGCCACAACAAATCCGGCTTTGTACCGTCACCTGATGGAGTTCTACAAGTCAAAAAGAGATGATGGGGGTGTTACCCGTATAGTACCACCCACCGTCCCGGACCCAATAGTCCAACAACTCCAAACCTAGTTGGAAAATCTCAAAAGGCATCAGCAAATGCTGGAGGATGAAATTCGAATATTAGCAACCCTGAGAACGTGAACTGCTCCTCAACGAGGGGCAGAACAAGGATTGAACATGGTACCCGCGAGTGCCATATGGTCCAATGGGGAGTACATATATTCAAGGTATTGTACCCTACACCAACAACCAATTTAATTGAAAGCCAAGATAGGGTGTACACACCTTTCGGTATAAATCATCAAACAGGATTTCCCTACATGCGGGGAGAAGTGGTTCAAATACGAAGCATTGAAAATGGATTCGTACCAACTCGATACCTCAACAAAGACAACACTCGAAAGGCAGGAGCCAGAAATAAATGATCCCTACCATCCTAGGGCTGATACTCAAACTCCAGGCAGTTATGGTTTACCCATAACGAGTGGAATGCGTCAGCCCTCACCACATCACAATCAAGGATCAAATGGAAGTTATATCCAAAACGGGGGAATGTATCACACACCCCAAATGGCAGCAACACGCCAAGGGACTCCACAGGGTCCAGGAATGACTGCTGGGAGAGCAGCCCAAATGAGAGATCTGCACGGTTTAACAAACATATTTGCAGCAGTCTCCCGATTCACAGGAGAAAAGGGTATGTACTCTCAATGGATATATGACTGACAACTACAATCTGTCGGTTGTACACTGATGGAGCACTTTTTTTTGGATATTTCAGGGTGAAGCAGCAGTGTGGTGGCAAAACCATCCCGGCAAAATCTCTTCATTCGAAAATGCAATCCATAGAATGAGGGCCAGATTTGGGCCTAGAGAGCCTGATTCAATTCAATTCAATTCAACTCAGTACCCTACAGTCAGCAAATGAATGCCATGTGGTAGGGG
>JAUJYV010001816.1:0-15313 GCA_033995625.1 Ophyiulus pilosus
GCTTCGAGATACGAGCAAATTGACATACGAGCAAGGTCTAGGAACGAATTAAACTCGTATCTCGAGGTATCACTGTAAATGCAACACACATAACAGCAGTCTTTCTTGTCAAATTTAACATTTTCTGTCTTCAAACCTTAGTTTCTGGGTGCTAATTTATAATGTGTTAATTATGTACACAGTTGGATAAACATGTGTATAAATTGAAAGTGAAGTGCATTTGTAATTTTATTAGTAAGACGGACAAACGCATAACATTACCTAACAAGACATATTAACATTCACTTTGGGCTTTTGTCCTGATACCCATTTCATAAATTTGAGTTGTTGAATTTGTAATATGACGCTCAGTGTGACTGGTACATTACTGTCATAACCGAGACACTATTTTAAGCTAAACGAGGCATCCTAATGAAATCCGTTTTAAATATCTTTATCAGTTCATTCTTGATGAACATGTGCATTTACCCGCCAATAAAAGAGCCAAAACTCACCATCCAACTCGTTAAATCTCTTCAGTTTTGCCTTCGGAAAAGACATTTTTAAAAGTGTTGACCTTTCTGCTTGAGAAGGGCGTTTTATTAACACCAAAAAGAAGGTTGAACAGAATATTTTTAGCTGAAAAACTCGCAACTGAATCGATAGCGTACACAATCACTTCTGGTATTAACGGATATTAAAGACAAACATTTTTAAATATGAAGCTTCAGGCCACGTGACTTCCCTGCTCGTCCAATCAAAATGCAGAATCGGACGGACGATTGATGCTATTGGTTAATCTAAGCTCCGCCCAACGAAGTCGGCGAATTAGCTGTGGAAAAAGGCGGGAGATTTAAATTTGTATTATTTTGGATCCAAAAAATTCATAAAAAATGTACTTTGCATAAAATATTTGTACAATAAATAGTTTGTATGCATTAAAATTGATTTCAAAACATTCATTTCACTAAAATTTCAAGTTTTTCATTAATTGCTGTTTACGATTATTCAAAACTTAACACTTTTCTGTATTTCATTGAGATAAAGTAGTCAATTTTATCTCGATTAACGCGTAAAATCCCTAATATTTGCTTTGAAACCCCCTATATGATCTTTTCAACTCAATGTTAACTTTACGACTATGTTTTAAGCATTTCAAAAATAGAGAGTTTGAGCCAGCCAACATCTTAACGTTAACTTTAACGTTAACGGCGGGAAGGGAGGAGCCATGGACTGAACTATCCAATGAACTTAATGAACGTCATGAGTGCGCGTGACGTCCAGTTAATTCATTGGATAGTTAAGTCCTTGGCTCCTCACTTCCCGCCATTAACGTTAAAGTTAACGTTAAGGCGTTGGCTGGCTCAAACTCTCTATTAAAATTATAACACTTCAACTTCAACAGATTTTCTAGATGTGCATCTTGCATAATACCGGTTTACGGCTTTAAAAGTTAGAGTGGGTGACAATACAGTAATATTTTTTGTGATCAGTAAGATGGACAAAGTCATACGCAGAAGCCAAAGAAATCCTCGGGAAAAATAAATTTAAATAGCTCCCAAATTTCTAGGTATCGACACGCATGTTAGACGGATAGTTTCTACCCCCAAGTTTCTCTTGGGGGTCAATTAGTGATTCGGTACCAAACACAAATCAATCCCCCTCCAACTGGCCTGACCGTTACAGAACTTAACATTAAAACAATCTATAAATATTCCAAATTTTATTTAAATCGAATATTGCGATGAAATAGATGCCTTATATATTAGACTAATGTACAGAGATAAAATTATACACGCATTCAGAACACAAAAATTTACAAAAAAAAATATAATTTGGTGGATAAAAATAAACTAATAGCAATTCAAAGGTGACCCGAGAGCAAATGCGATCTCACTTATCGTTGTTCGAACCTGGAATAAGAATGCACAACCATAATTAGCGTAATTTGGCATCCGTGATCCCTGTGCTGCACAGAAATTCAAAAAGCTTTACGTCCGATGAAACACGCAACTTTGAAACAAAATACTTGTAGGAAATAAAAATATATTGGACTAAACAAACTATCACGACGTAACGAAATAAAAAACGCTATCGACAATAATATTAATTGTAAAAAAGATAAAAAAACTGAGCCAATTAATTTATCAGACAATTAGATACTTTGTGTTAGTTTAAGGACCAATTTTCAACTCACAATCTCTCAAGGGTGTGTTAGTTCCAGAATCCGTATTCTCCTTATTCACCGGAGTGTTAATGGATCGAGGCGTCGATGATCCTATCCGGCTCATGGTAGGAGTCTTCGGTGCATCGCGCTTCAAACTGTTCCTTAGTTTCAAAATGTCGGCCCAGAGCTTGCCATTTTCCTACAAAATAACATAATTATCGTATCAAATTCAGTTGCGAGTTATTGCGGTGAAGGCAAGTCTCCAAATCGGTCAAATAACGTTTACTCGTCAAGTCGAGATTATGTTTCGCCACTAAAGTAATTTCTCAGAACTGACGATTAGCATTTTTTCAGGACCCCCTTAATAAAAACTTGCCTCCTTGAGATTTAAGTTCTCCTCTTTTAAATTAAACATGTAGTGGATTTTCTGTTTCCGATTCTGATGCCCGAGCGACGTGGCGTATTGCAAGCTTAAAGCTTTCAAATCGCTCATGGTTTCCATGTTTTTGCTCATCAGCATTTGGCGATCGATGGCATAGGAATCCAGCTGCTCCTATAAATTTTAAATCAACATTTAGATCGAACTGCATTTTAACAAGTTTCAAAGCACGCACAGCGTGAAAATAAGGCATACTTGAAATGGCGCGATCTTGGCCTGTAGTTCGTCACACTGGTTCTTCCACCTTGAACAAAAAACAACCGAGAAAGTTTATTGCGAAGTTGCATTACCGGTAATTAAACTACGGAGACTTCTCTCAATTTATTAATTTACCTGAACAGCTCCTTTTTCAGTTCTTCGACCACCTGGTTTTCGTTCGAGTCCCGATCCTTCGCTGCCAATGTTTCCCGCAGTTTATCAGCCAAATCCCGAGCTTCGACTTCCTTTTTACTCAGCGATTCACTGAGTCTATCGCACTTCACAATTTCGGCTGCCAGCTCCTCCTTCACGGAAATCAGTTTGCACGACGTGTTCTGCAGCTCATTCTTTAGCAGATTTCTTTCCTCTTTCAGCTGCGCATTTACCACCTGGCAGGTGTCGTACTCCAAACGTAGCGCGCTCAACACATCGTTCTGAGCAGCCATCTCCGCAGAAGCGTCTTTCAATTGCCGAGTTTGAATTGCCAGTTCGTCGTTCAGCGCTCCGAAAAGCAGTTCGTATTCCATAACTCTTGCTTCCTTTTCTTCCGCATTAAGTTGGCAGGTGTTCAAACGGTCCTCGAGTTTCTGAACCAACGACTCCTTGACCTTTAACGCATCTAGCAGATCGTTATTTTGGCGAGTTAGCTTCTGGATGTGCTCCTCCATGAAACTGACCTTTTCGTCGCCAAGGTCGATTTGTCCGAGCAACAACATTTCACTCTCCAGTAGGCAGTTTATTTTGGTTTCTCTCGTGTTGATTTCGTTTTTAAGCGTTATCGTGACTTCCTCGTTGGCTCGCAGCTTGCCCGACATTTCTTCCCAACAGGAGTTAAACGTCGAAAGCTGCGTGGTCAGTTCGTTTTCCAGTGCTTTCTCACGAATTTTAGCAGTCTGGAGCAAACCCTCCAAATCGGATACTTTCTTAGTTTTATCTTCCAATAGAAGAGCTTGCACGGTGCTTCCCTCGACTTCTTTCTTGAGTGCGGCACTCGAGCTCAATAATTGTGCCGACAAGTCGGCGATGGTTTGTTCGAGATCCGCAACTTCACGGGCTTTACGTTCGCACGCCTCCCGCGCTTCGGCAATCTGTTTTTCAAAACTTTCTTCTCGAGAGGTGAACGAGTCTTGGTACGACTCGAGTTGTAGCTTCAGTATCTTGCATTCGTCCTAAATAATTGCGTATGCGTTTAGCTTAGTCTTAAACTAGCAATTTAATCGTAACAAAAAAACATTCCTTACTTTGGCCAGTTGGAGCTCAGATTGTAATTCGGTCACGACGGTATTCATAAACGGTTCCTCCGGTTTTGGCAAATCTTCCATTCGAACGTTTCCATTAGATACCAAATATACTGACAAAGCGTGAGAAGTCAAATCAAATAAGGTTTCCCCCAAGTCCGTAGCAAACATTCCAAGTGTTCGTGATTTAGGAGTACAACACTTACGCAATTCTTTGCTTGGTTGATGATTCGACTCTTCTAGCTGCATATTACTGTCTTCAGTTCTGAAAATAATATATTCCACAATCATTCAAATGAAAACCGATCACTCTTGACAGCACATCACATGCCCAAATTTATAGATCGGTCAAAACTTTTTGACGGGAGCAGGAATTAAAGCATGCAGTCGTCGATAAAACATATTTAAAATTACCTGCATTTTTCCAAATAATCAAAATAGCTTTCAGCTGTTGGCGATTTCTTATACTCTACATTTAACGTAGACGACATGACCCTTTCCATATCGTTCCTTTGGTAGTCGTGTTCGTCGGGCAGACTAGAAGACAGGTCGGACAGTTCATCGCTCGAGACCTTTGTTTTCGTCAGTTTCTTAGGTGTGCCTCCGTTTTGCACGTTGGACTTCAAATCCGACATATCCTTTTCTTGGATGACGTCGTGTACAGTAGCTAAAAAAACGACATTTCCTAAATTAGTCTGCGATCTATTTAATAGGTTTCATAAACTTGTTCCCCGTCCTCCGCCAACTCGGCAATTTAATTTGAACGATAATATCGGAACTTTCAAAATTTGGCAGCCCACTTTTGTGGCACTTACACTGATAGTGAATCATTTTTTCGTCCAAGTTGTGCAGCTGCGCCGAAATGCATTCGTAGAATTCCTCTAATATGTAAAAAAAGATGCAATAGTCGGCAATCGTTAATAAATCAAGCTTACAAATGAAGAAAAAACAAAATCAAACATTGAACGTTACATTATCTTCAGAGATAAGTTTTTAAAACTAACCCAATGATTTAAGGATGTTTTAAAGTTTTAAAAGTTTAAAAAAGTTTAAAAAAGTTCACATCTCTGACAAGTCTGACATGCACTATACGAGGGGGTGCTGAGAAGTTCCTGGCTTTGCTCCCTTCCAATTGAGTTAGAAACAAAACGTCAACTGAATATGAAAGCGTAATACAGTGGATTCCGCTTTATCTGGACACCGGTTAATCTGGGCAGCCATTTATTAGGGCCAAATTGTCAAGAACAAATCCGGACAGTATATGTTTTTTAACTTCGCATATTCTGGGCAGCCGCCTAATCGGGGCAAAACCCCTCCGCCGGATGTGTCCAGATTAAGCGGAATCGACTGTATCTTGTTATGTAAGTGTGTGAAAATCAGTTTTTTTCGCCTTCTTACAACATGTTTTGTGTCGGGTCACGACACAATGGCGAGGTGGAGCATTGATCCGATAGTTTGTCGATACAAATGATTGTTCGGCAACTTCGGACTTTCAACAGAAGTCTGCTCCAATCGGAGTGGCTATAGCAGGTACCACCTCTGACCTTGGCTCCTCGTCATGGTCATCATCCTCATCGTACATTTTGTTTTAGTGAGAACGTGACATGGAGGAGGCACGGGCAAGCTTCACATCATTGGAGTTACGGATTCGTAGTGAATTCCAGTGTTTGTGATATCTCGATATGAATATCCTTTGGAGACTTTCCCTGCAGAACCAAAAACTTCATGACGGTCCGTAACTCCAACGACGTGAAGCTTGCCCGTGCCTCCTCCATGTCACGTTCTCACTAAAACGAGACATGTCGTAAGAATGGTAAAAACTGATTTTCACACACTTGCATAACAAGATGTTAAGCTTGCATATTCAGTTGATGTTTTGTTTCTAACTCAATTGGAAGGGAGTAAAGCCAGGAACTTCTCAGCACCCCCTCGTAGTGATAATAAAATTGTGCTATTATCCATAATTTAGGCAATACCTGCACACTCTTCCGTAATCTGCATTTTGACGATGTGATCCTTGACACGTCTAATTTCGCCTTTTAAAATTTCCATAGCATTAATCACGAGAGAGCTAATTTTGGCAACGTCTTTATATTTGTCGCACAGCTTCATAATGCTGATTTCCTGTTCCTCTCGAGTGCACGTAATTTCCATTCTCAGATCTGATATTTGGTGATTCTTGCCAGCCAACTGCGCTCTCAAATTTGCCAATTCCATATTAACATCTTTCTTCTTATACGTGCCTTCGTATGTTTCAAACTACAATGAAAAACGAAAAGTCTCAGGAACCAAAACGAAATTTCACAATTAAACGTAACAAAAGCTGAGCTTCGTGATGACAACGAATTTTATGCAAATCTACTTTAAAACTCTGACAAGCAAATCTTTGTGCAAACCAAAATTTCTGAAAAGCTGCTTTCCTGATCATATTTGAAATTTCAGTAACATCTATAGATGCAGACATATTTTTGGATACACTTCGAAACAGCGTCAAGCCAGAACATTGAATTGGTTACTCTCACAACATTGATATCTTACGCTTCTCCGGCTGTTCCAGATGGTCAGCATTAACAAAAAAATTAAATTGCAGTAAATTCCATCAGATCGAAATTCAAATATGTTTTCGAACCATCAAATATTAACAATTTACTACAAAAATGTGTACGATTAGTAGATAGCCTCGGGGGACTTTGCTCCACGTCAAATACACCCAATATCGAATACCTTTATTTTGTAGATTTCATTAATTCTGCGCAACTCCTTGTTTTCTCTTTCAAAAGCCGCCACGCTGGCTTGAAAAAAACTGCGTTCACGGATGGCAGCCCGCATGCGAGAATAAATCTTTTTTCCCTCTTCATCTTTGCTGGTCAGTTGCTTGAGAAGAGCTGACCTTTCCATCAACAGGTGTTTTATCTTAGAGCGAAATTTTATTGCTATTATTATTCGCTGTAGGAGATATGCTTGAAATACTTGAAATAATATCGTTAAATTGCATTTTTGAGCTTAGATAAAAATTAATTACTGGTTTAACCTCTTGCTCGTATTGTAGAATTTTAGCATTTCCTTGAGACCTTAAAACACTAGTGGACGATTGTCTAAATGAATTTGACTGAAAAACAAAAACAAACAAAAAAACACGTATATATTCATTACGCAATTTATTACATACACTGAAAATGCAAGTGGCAGATCAGAAAATCGTAATGATATACTTTTGTCAATTGGCCAACTATCTTCCGATTTGCTGACTCGACAGCTTGAAATTTCATCTTCATTGCTGATGATGTTGAAAAAGACGCATCTTTCAAAAATAAGGAGAAAATTTAAGAATATATGCCAGAAAATATCTCGAAACTTCAGCCAGTAAAGATTCGGTTACCTGCAAAGTCTTTTAACCGCTCAACGGGAGTAGATGAAAACTGCCCAGAAGCCTGGGAAGTTTCCGGGAGTTTCGGATCATACGTCCCAACCGGGGGTGCACATGCTAACAGGGGGAAAAATTAATTGGATTCAAATAAGTACATTGGAAAGAATTAAACGTATCAAGAAGTTGGCAAATGCATGTTCGGTACGTAAACTTCAGTTAGCAGCAAATCCGATTTTAAATCGCACGATTGCCGATTATTCGGTCGTTGACTTTGGTAGACAAGATGTCACTTGTTGAAAAGCAAGACCACAAATCATGGATTATATTATCCCAGATTGCCTATTATTTCTTGTTATGAAAATTAATTGGTGCCAAATAATAATTTCAAATACATTATGCAATTTCGGGACCCTTTATCGTAGAAAAGGAGATTCCTCGAATCCATTAAAGCCACTTTTTCCACAATTTATTCCAATTTTCCAGAATAGTCAATGTTATTTTGGGCAATATACATGGGTATGAAGTTGACAACAACACCTCGTACAAACAAACGCTGATGGGCAACTTAATACAGCGTTCATCCTTGAAAACCTGTTTTAGTACATGCACTGAATGAAAAATTAATATGCGAGCCAATGGATGACAGATGTCTGCATACCAGATATTGCAAATGATTTCTATTTCTGACAGTGAACTAGTTTATATAACGTAATATCCCAATTTCAACAGAAAGTTTGCCAATAATATACTGTTAAGAAGTACAGCAGTCTTCAAATTTATAACCCCAAACCCAAACCAAAACAAAATGCACCACTGGGAAACCACGAGGAAAAATTAAAATACAAAATTTGATATTTTATAGCTGACTGAATTTAATTTTGTATATTTATATTTTTTGAGTTGGTTGGAAGTTTAATTGGGGTCATAAAGAGCCTAAATATAGAAAGGGAAAGGCCCACAAATACTATGTGGGAGAGGAAGGAGCATGGTCATGGTCGATTTTAGATAAACTTTCCCTTCATTTGCCTGTAAACAACTAGTAAAATACATATGTTTTTAAATATTAAAGGTATAGTAATATAAATATTATAAATTGAAATTTAAAATCGGATCGAACAATACATGTACTATCAACTACGGTACTTATTAAAATTTGATATTTATTCAAATTTTGAATTTAGCAAATTAGTTTGTAAAAGTTTATTACACTTTTTGTGTAAATGATACCTGAAATTGGGTACGACCCTCCTACCATATTGCATTTATTTGCTGACTGTAGGGTACTGATTTGAATTGAATTGAATTGATAAAATGATACAATGTACGTACATCAAGGAGTTTGTACATCAGAGGACACCAAAATTAATAAAATGTTGCAGAATCCCTGGGTTCTGCATAACCCAACTTGAATACAGTTTAGGTCGCAATAATTCAATACCCACAATCATGTACTTAAAAAAATTGCACTAAATTATTTAGAGAGATTATTTAATCTCTCATATTTCAAATAGATGACATTTGCATTAAATTTGACTAAGATCGATTGACTACTTTGGTAATTAACATAAGTACGTCTATCTATACTTTTTACACAGTCTGCAAATTTTCTTATTTGGCACATTATACAATTTAGCAGCCTCAGAATAAAAAGTTTACAAGCCCAGCTGCATTTATTGAAATGCAAAACAATTTAAAACAGCAAAATGGTCGCGGTCAAGGAATTTGACCCACAAACCCAGCTTAAACTCGTTGGAATGTTTACGTCATAATGGGTTATTCAACATTTGTAGACAAAATGCTTAAAATGCTTTAAATAAATACACCGTGATCTAGCTAGTGCAATGAATAGACCCAGGGCTAAAAATATGGCAACTAGGAAAATGTACTAATCTGTAACTAAATATCAGGAACTAGCAGAGCGTATCAAACAACAGTAAACAAAGAGCCAAGCGCCCGAGGATCGAAAATATTGACGATTATTACATAATAAAATGCATTACATCGCGTAATAATTTATGGGATTTCACTTCGGTTGGATTTTAATCGACGCACAGAAATATGTCAATACTATTAATAACTGCGCGAAATTCATATATATACATATAGAATGATAAATACGAATAAAAATGCTTACCATCTGTTGAGATGTCGTTGAACCGTTTTACTTTAGATTTTGAGAAAGACATAACTACTTTTGCTCTAGGAGCTGTTGAAACGAAGTGACGACGCGTCCCAACAACGCATCCAAACACAATAGCAGCGAACTAATAATTAAAATAACAATTTCAAACTGATCGCAAGATATATGTGTACCACGTGCCACAAAAACAAAGGTCAGCTGGGTCGCATTGCTATTCACAGCCTGAGGGCGCCACTCGGTGACAGGTAGGCGCATTAAATAGGGGGCGCTCATAATATTACGTAACAAATAATAATATCAATCATTTTTTAGTAATTTTAGTTCATTACTACCAAAAGTAACTAATTGACGACTGCGAGGTGTTTAATTGCGAATAAGCATTCATTTTCTCTTTCAGGATTTTCTTTTTCCTAGAAAACAACAGTGGCGGCTCGCATATAGGCACTGTGGAACTGCAGCACCCCCTATTTCCACTTCATATTACCGATTAAATTTAATATAATGAGTCTTTAAACTTGTACTATATATAACTATTAGCCATCCCCCACTGGGAGACCCTCAGTTTGTACAAACATCTTTGTATGGAACTGTACGCTTCACAGTTCCAGCGGCGTGGGGACTGTTGTGTGCATGGGCACATAGGAAGCGGCACGCGAGGCTACGAGGGAAAGAGAGCACTGCCCCTCCCGCAGTGCCGACCATTTGACTGTTGTGTGCATGGGCACATAGGAAGCGGCACGCGAGGCTGCGAGGGAGAGAGAGAGGGCACTGTTGCTCCCGCAGTGCCAACCGTTTGACTGTTGTGCGCATGGGCACATAGTAAGCTGCACGCGAGGCTGCGAGGGAGAGAGCACTGTCGCTCCTGCAGTGCCGACCGTTTGACTGTTGTGCGCATGGGCACATAGGAAGCTGCATGCGAGGCTGCGAGGGAGAGGGCACTGTCGCTCCCGCAGTGCCGACCGTTTGACTGTTGTGTGCATGGGCACATAGGAAGCTGCACGCGAGGCTGCAAGGGAGAGAGAGCACTGCCGCTCCCGCAGTGCCGACCATTTGACTGTTGTGCACATGGGCATGTAGGAAGCTGCGAGGGAGAGATAGCACTGTTGCTCCCGCAGTGCCGACCGTTTGACTGTTGTGCGCATGGGCACCATGCGCAAGAGCATTTTGACAGAATACATACTATCCGACTTCGGCGGTCTAGTGGGTTTACGTGCTAGTCTCTCGATCCTAACCCCCATACCACAGTTGCTCAAATTGCATGAGCTTGAGACCGAGCTGGAACTCAAGTCCCAGATGCATACCACAGCCGCACACAAAAATTGCCAAGACGAGGTCAAGACAGCCAAATGTGAGACCCAGCAACTGTAGCAGGAGCTGCAGTTTAGTTAGTAACTGTAGTATGGGCCTAAGGTACGGGACGGGGTTCACATTTCTGATGTTGCAAGGGTCTGTTTTTCACGAACGAACGTTTTATCGTAGTAAAGCTTACCAATTTATAGAAAAAAACACTTTTAATTAAATGATCAAATTATATACAACTAAAGCTGCTGCTTTACCGCGAAAGAATTATAGTTAATGCGCACGCTCAGTCATCTTCCTCTTTTCTCCTAACGCTTCTTTTACTATCGGCATTGAACTTGCGTTTTTTAAAAGTAACCGTACTATCTTGAGAAACAACGTGTCCAACTAAAGACGACACAGTTTTCTCTTTGAACGAGACTTTTGCGTCGGAGTTATCCATAACAACTTTAAATTCCACAGCTTCCTTCTGCACCGGCAACTGCAAATCCACCACTTCGGGTTGGCTATTAATATTGAAAAAAACATTTTTTTGATATAATGTCCTACGAGAAAATATCTTTGTTGTGTCGAACAAAGCCTATTTATGATGATATTATCACCTAATTTCAACGGTCGTCCACTTTCCATATGGTTGACCTTGATTTATAGGTCCTTCACTTAAGCGTAATGCCTCATTTCTGACATTTTTCTGGCGCTGTTGCTCCGCTAATGACACGTAACCTTTAGCTGGTGCTTCCCAAACGGATTCTGGTTTAAAGAAAAAAATAATTATAATCTAGATTGGAAAAAAATGCAGTCGCCGAATGTGCACAAAACGGGATAAAAATTACCTCCAGATTCAGAGTTCCAGAAGTACGTATTGCCAGTTTCCGTTTTTGCTTCGAGCCAAGATTTTACGACTCCTTTCGAGTTTCCACCCTTCGCATTTTTGAACTTTGATCCCTTCTTTGCCGGATTTGGAGGTCCTTTGGAATGCCTAACTTGGCTAGGTTTTGCTTGAACTGGTTCTGGTTCTGGTATCGTTTTATGAAGTTCTAGTTCTTTGGCTAAAGATGGGTCTCTTTGAATGTCTTTCGCGTATGCTTTCAGCGCGGCCTATGACGAGTAACGAACAATGCTTCAGGGTTTCATTGAAAATAATAAAATCCGAAGTTTAGCCATCATGAGGCTTTGTATGTAGTTCTACCTCTCGAGTCAAAAAGTTCTGACACTAAGCTTATAATTTCGAAAGGAAGGCTGGCAAGCATGAGAGCTTTGTAGTTATAAGTCTGCCAGTATCCCCTCTTTTAAAAAAACAGGGATGGTCCACGTGAAAGAGATTGTACCATGTGCCCTGTCGTGTTTAATTGATCGTTGTTAGATGTTGATGTCGAATTTTCAAAATGACGATTTTCGAACAACGCACAAACATTAAATTCGGCCACAGATTGGGCAAAACCCCAACAGAAACATGTGAAACGCTTCATAAAGTTTATGGTGACCAGTCAATGTCACTGAGGTCCATTTTCCGATGGCACAAAAGGGTCAGTACTCAAAATTCTTTGGACGACGATGAAAGGAGTGGTGGCCAAGCACCTCGCGGACAGTTCTGCGTGATCGTCACCAATCAACTGATGGCATTACTTAATTGATCGTTGTTAGATGTTGGTGTCGAATTTTCAAAATGACGATTTTCGAACAACGCGCAAACATTAAATTCTGCCACAGATTGGGCAAAACCCCAACAGAAACATGTGAAATGCTTCGTAAAGTTTATGGTGACCAGACAATGTCACTGAGGTCCATTTTCCGATGGCACAAAAGGGTCAGTACTCAAGATTCTTTGGACGATGATGAAAGGAGTGGTGGCCAAGCACCTCGCGGAACTTGGACATTGTGAAACGTGTGAGAGACAGTTCTGCGTGATCGTCGCCAATCAATTGATGGCACTGTGGCACTTCCTCCCCCCCCCCTATTCTCTTGATTTGGCCCCACGTGATTTTTACCTGTTTCCAAAGACGAAAGAAATGTTAAAGGGTCGACGGTCTGCTGATGAAAACGATGTCGACGATTGCATTGAAAGAGGTTGCTAAAAACGGGTTTCAAAAATGTTTTGGACAATTGTACAAACGCTGGCAGAGGTGTGTTGTTGCAGAAGGCCGATTCTTTGAAAATAATAGTGCTTAAACAACATTTTGCGTATTCAGTTTTCAGTTATGGTGTCAGTGCCATAACTTTTTGACTCTAGAGGTAGAAGCATTGGAAGGTTTCTATATCGCCTTTCGGTGGTCTTATAGTATAAAGAGATAGTAAAAATTACTTCATTCATCTTCCTGAAATCATTATCCATTTTTCTTTTTGCATCATAGTCCTTTTGCCCTTTTTTACGGAGCTGAAATCACAATTTTACATTACTTTGTGTAAGTGTAACCATTTTACAAGATCAATTACTCGTAAAACCATATACGAACCTCTCCGATTTTCTTTTCAACATTTTCTTGATGACGTTTGCCTTTCTCGTGGAAATCTACACTCTACAACGCAATAATACAACAGTGGGATTAGTCTCAGGTACTGTTATTAAATTTGACATTGATTATAAATTTACAATTTTTTCACATGTGTGTGTGATCGAATTAAACGAAAGCCTGAATTTGGCATTCCGACATAAATTTATTGCCGGGGATTTTTTGCTAGGAATTCTTGAAGTGTACGAACAGCTTAACCTTTTACATATATTGTTAATTACTGTAACATTCTTACCGGTTTGTTGTCAGTGATCCAGCACTTACAAAAATCACAGAATTTTCTAGGCTGGGATTTCCAGTAATCAGCCCTGTTCAAAGACAACAAAAACAGATGTAGCAAAAGTAAATAATAAGTCCAAAGCATACAATGCGATATACTTACATCTGACTACTAAATTACAAAAGTATAATTAGATTTTCGTAGGAATCGCGTTAATATTGTAAAAAAATGGGATAAAATGACACCAATATATCAGTCAGTCAGTCTTCATATAGCGCATGAACACATATCACATAATAATTGATTAGGCTAAAAAGCGGTAAAGCGGCCGAAATAATCCTTTTCTGGAGCGGCTTACTTTAGCATAACTACAATTATAATCAGAACAAATTAGTGCTTTCATTAATTTAATCCAGTAGACGTTGCACCCGCTACATATTTTACAATTTCTTTTTAAAAGCATCTAAATTTTGGTAAAGTCAATATTGGACTAGCTCATGCTGGGCTCAAGAACGTACGCCGACAGCCGATGATAAGTAAGCCGGCAATACGTAGCCATGACAGGGGCAAACCATAAACGACTGCAGCTCAACAAACTCATTTTACAAGCTTGAAGCATAAAATTAACTTCGGAAAAGTTTTTAATAAAGTTTATTTCATCAATAATAGAGAGTTTGAGCCATCCAACGTTAACGATAACGAGAAACAGCGTGGGAAGCCCAGAATGGCATTGGAATGCCATGCTTCGCATAGGGTAGTCCTTGGCATTCCGGCCCGCCAGCGCTGTTTATCGTTATGGTTATCGTTTCGTTAACGTTGGATGGCTTAAACTCTCTAATGCTTGTTTAAAAAATTCAAATTACGTTAATCAAAGCATTCTAATTGTTTAATCAAGTGATTTATGGTTGACCCCACTTGAAATTCGGTTCGGCTGTCGGCTTACCTTAAGTACTGCATGCCGGCTTACTTTCTGTCGGCGTCACAATGCTTTCATATCATCCTAGGCATGCGCATGATGAAAAGGCGAAAATTTATATTTTTTTGTTGTTATCGTGCTCTTGTTTAGGCGTAATTCAGAGCTGTTCAAATTGCAATTTAATGAATTCCTTACATTATGCGGGTGACATCAAAATTACCTTTTGCATAAGAAATGTCTAGAGACAATGGTAAGTTGCTAAAATAGCGAAAGAAGCCTTGCTTTTAACATGTGAATCGTGTCAAGTGCATATGTGAATCTGGAGGTGAGCTCTATCGACTCCTTCCCTAGCATTTAGATAAACGGAGATGTGTTAAAAAATGCCCAAATAACACGAGAAAAATTCCCTCGTTGATATACGAAGTTGCCTGGTTGTCAAAGCATTCATTTTCATACAGGTTTTATACGTGCACTCATTGTAAGGCACGTGTCTGTATATCGACTATAAAATACTTTAGGTAAATACTAACGTGGAAGGTGCGTGAGACAATAATTGTGTATTATTTTATGTAGATCTCACCGATTGGTGTCAAGAAGGTGGACTGATGAACAGAGATGTCATGCTCACGAATAATCCCGACTCCTACATGCAGTTCGGAAGGAGTGTGTCACTGGAGAGCTCGGCAGATAGGCTAGAGCAGGTGTGCATTATTGCTGAAATAAGAGTGAAAATTGTGTCCACCCTGGGTAAAGAAAAGAGGAAATACAGTGATACCTCGAGATACGAGTTTAATTCGTTCCGTAACCTCGCTCGTATGTCAATTTGCTCGTATCTCGAAG